>PVIC010038776.1:0-17441 GCA_004025085.1 Thryonomys swinderianus
GAACTCAGCAATCCTCCTGTCTCTGCCTCCCGAGTGCTGGGATTACAGGCGTGAGCCACCACGCCCAGCATTATATGTGGTAACCGGGGATCGAACTCAGGTCCTTATGCTTGCGAGGCAGGCGCCGGAACCACTGAGCTAACCCTCCGGCCCTTGGAAGAACTTTTTACCTCAAATCGAAAATGCATCATGACCTAAAGAGTCATCTGGGGCTGGGGCAGGGCTCAGCGGTGCAGCACTTGCCTGGCAGGCATGGAGCCCTGGGATCTGTTCCTGCATCATCACCATGCCTGATTTGAATATTTGGTGATAAACAAATTTATCCTTAATATATTCCTAATTCACACATTTTCCTATTCGTGTATCTATTGAGTCTTATTTTTTTTTGAGACAGGTGTCTCATCATGTTGTCTAGTTTGACCTTGAACTCACGATCCAGTCCTCTTGCCTCAGCCTCCCATATAACTGGGATCACAGGCGAGAGCCACCGGGCCTGCCCCTTTACCAAGTATTTGCTCCGCCCTGGGACCCTGGGACCCAAACTTAAAAGACAGTTGAGAAGAGACCATGAGAAACACATTGAGTGCAGTGAATGAAGGCCCCTGCAGAGTACCAATGGGCAGGCGGAGGGGAGAAGGTGGGTAGGGGGTGGTCTTGAGGGGATGGGAGAAACTTGCTGGTGCTGCCAGCCCCTTACAAGTCCCATGTCAGACGGGGATGTATGGTACCTGCTCAGGTTTGTGGCAGAAACCCCCAAAGGCCTTTTGCGTGCCAGAAGGCTGATCTCTGGCTTCCCTGCATTGCTTTATTCCAAGGGGGAAGGGTGGTATTCGCGCTCAGGGGCACGGGCACGTGGAACAGGGAGCTTTAGAAACTGCCCTGTGGTTGGGTGCAAGGCTCTGTGACCTACCCCATTCCCAGCACCACAAGCCACAGCAAAAACCTGTGTGGGGAACAGTCCTAGAGCCAGGCTATATTGCTCACGGTTTTGGCTTTATTGCTTTACTAGAGACTTAAGCATTGGTGTTTTTTAGAAGAACCAAGCAATATAAAACTTGGGCTGAGAACTTATTATCTTCCCAGGGAGGTCTGTATTTTTAAATTAATATGTGTTCACTATTACATATTTTATAAAAACATCTACTCTAGGCTGTATGAGACCCTGTCTCAAATGCAAAAAATAAAAAAATTTTTTAAAAATCCCCTAAAAAACAGTGTATGTTTCTGAATCCCCTTTAGCATATGTCCAGTCAGAGAGATCATCACAAATCAGAGAATTTATATAATGGCTTCTGGTTAGGTTGGTTTCTCATCTGCTTGAATCATCTTTGTCCCAGCTCTGACTCAGTTGTCCCTACTGCACTTCCCAGCATGCTGCTGTCTCCCCTCCCCCATGGGCCAGTCCATGCCACCAGCCCTGGGCTCTCCTGCTCTGGAACTAGCCATATCTGGATCCAGCCACCTTCGGGGGCAGTGGGTATTCACTGTTGCCTGGTATAACCCCTTCCCAGGACCATCCCAGGGTGGCTGGTGGTGCTTGCTAAGCAACGGCTGACCTAAAGATATCCTGAGCACTTCTAAATGCCTGTCATGAGCATTTTAATAAGCACTATCTGGGTGATGTTTCTTTATTGAGGTCAGATTATCACCCTGTTGTTTTGGATAAATAAAAAAATGAATTTCTTATACTTTATAGAAAAGACTGAATTCAGTTGTTTTCTGCTGCAGAAGGAAAATCTCCCTAGGTGGGCAACAGGGTTTTTCTTACAGGAAGGAGGCTGCTCCACACACAGGTGGGGGAGCCTCAAGGAGCCAGGCTGAGCAGGGTCCCTGGATCCAGGGTGCCCTCATTATCCCTTCCACTCCCACCATCAAGGAGCTTCCTATTGCTTGTTCCTGTTGAAATAAAAACCCAAGGACCAGACCAGTCATAATGGGAGGCTTTGTAATGGAAGCCCCTGTGTTGTATCATTTATCTGATAAACTCAGCTAGGAAGTATGCCTGAGCCAGGGTAAATAATGTGACCAGCCCAGCCCCAGTAGACACCTTGGAGTGCATCTGAGGCCAGGCCCCAAGAACACCGCTGTGCACCTCAATGACCAGGGGAGCTTCTTAAATGCAGACCCCAGACCTATGCCCCAAGCTTACGGGAGTCAGACCTCCGGGTTTCAGATTCATTACCTAGGGTGAATTATTTCACCTCTATGAGCCTTGTTTCCCTCACCTGAAATCCTTGTAAGATGAACTCTTTGGACTTGGAGTGAGAATTAAATGTTAGCAAGACTATGGAAAACACTTAGCATTCATTTCACAGATAAGGACCCAGGTCCAAGAAGAAGAAAGGGCTTATTAAAGTTATTCGCTGTTTCTTGGCAGGGCCTGCAGCTGAGTCCAGATGTCAATTCCTGGAACAGTGTTCTCTCCTTTAGGTTGCTGATGGAGTAGAGAGAGGAAGAAGTCTTGAACAGGCCCAAAGCATTGGGGCTAGAGTACCCATGGCCTGGAACCTCTGAAACTAGAAGCCAGAAAAAGATTTCATCTCCTATTAAGCTGTTTATCTCAGGTAATTTGTCAGAGCTGTGGAAAGCTGACTGACACAGGCTCTGAGATGCCATTTCAATCTCCTCATTTTACATCTCAAACAACTGAGGTTCAGTTGTGCTGAGTGGTCCCTAAGGACACATGACTGGTCAAAATATGAGTTAGGCCCACAGGGGACCTTGGAGATGAGGGATAGGAGTACTTGACTGTCTAAAGAAGCACAGTGCTGTGAGAAGGGCAGATGTTCTCTGACTTTAGCTCACTGTGGAGCAAACAATCCCACAGTGCTGTGTGACAGTAGCAGGTGTCAGGACCTGCTGGGAACAGTGGTGTGAACAGTCAAGCTTTTACTTTCAAATTCTTCCTAAGAGTCTGTCTGAACTGTGAACCCCGGATGGTGCAGGAAGTAGGAAGACAGAGCTGGGCAGGTGACTGTATCCTGAGGGAGGCCGCCTGGGCTGGGGATGGAGCAGGAAGCCAAGGCTGGGAACAGCTCCTCCCCTCCTCAGGAATGGGAGCTGTGGAACCCTGTTGCACCCACTCTGTGGCAGCAGAGGGTCATTCCCTGGACACGTAGGCTACAAGTAGGACTTCCGGGAGGTTTACAACTTTGGGGAAGAAGGGGAAAAGAAAAACCAGAATGAAACTCAAAGACAGTGAGCAGCCAAAGCTACCCTTGTGTTCTTTACACTGAAGATTCCAAGACAAGAGGAAGATTGTGCTTATTTTTCCAGATCAGCACAGTAACCCCGCTGACCAGCCCTGGCCAGAGTCAGATATCAGGATGTGTCTTCTGCTGGCATCTCTAGTGCTATTCACAAAGAGGCCAAAGAAAAATTGTTGGTGTCAGGGCCTGAGGAGTAGTGGAGAAATGACAGAAAAGGGAAGCTACTTTGTCCGATGTGTCAAAGAGCAGGGGCCTTCTTTCAGATTCACATTTCCCATTAATCAGAAGAGTCATTCTATTAGTTGCTCATGACCTACAGGCTGCTTAATTTTTTTGGCAGAAGAGGACCTAGTGTCTAGGGATGTTGTCAAAATTATTAAAATATTACATAGACTTGAATATTCAGTAAAGTGCTGACCTTCAAAAGTCTACTGTTTTTGCCTCTGTTTTTCATTTCTTTCTTTAGAATGTATCTCTGTCTTCCCAGCCTCACAGTCAAGGACACATGCCTGACCAAAACCACTGCCTTGGGCCATCTTTCCACCTCACCCTGCAGATCCCTTCAGAACCTCAGAGCTCCTTGCTCCTTCAAGCACACACCTGAGACTGGTAGGTCTGAGCAAGAAGGATTCTGCATGGACCGCAGCATCTCAGTCATGCCAGCTGTCACTCTGGGCCACTAGGAAGTTGGCGTAGGCAGGAGTTCCATGCTATGACCACAGCTGGGCGGGAAGTTCAGGATCAAGATGGAGGCTGTGACCTCGCCAAAGACAAAAAGCTGAGGGGACCCTTCCTTTCTGTGACTCCAACGCACTTAGTCCTGACTTCCTTCCTTGACCCAAGGCCACTTCCGGCCTTGAGAACTTAGGACCAGCTACCCGCTTTCCCTGCCATACTCATTTACTCCCCTTGCTGAGCTCACTTGGATCCTTGCATAAAGTCTGGCTTTTTGTTCTTTCCTCATCCAGCCTGAGGTTGTAGCCCAGTGAACCTAGTTTGGCATTCTAATCCTGCTGTCTGGATTTTCTTAGTCTAGATCTGTCTATTCTTACCCAGAAAATTCACTAGGCTCAACCTTCTTTCTTCTCCAACATGTTATTCCCATGTGGGACTTTGTTCTCTGCTCTCTTTGCCTCGGACTCTCCCAGGCTTCTAACCTACCGCCTGATTTTGGAATCATGCCATGAGCCCCATTTCTAGGGAAGTCACGACACAAGAGTGCAAAAGAACAAAAGGCCAGCCGCGTATGTACACACTACCCGACTGCCTCGCAGTCCTCTGATCTTCATAGCCGGGGATACTTATCTCTGATCTGCAGATTTAACCAGCTGGGAGCTCAGAAGGTGAATGAACCCGAAGCCAAGGGAAAGGCGAGGTTGCTCACTGTCTATGCTGGGCCAATTTCAGGATCAGCTGTCACTGCCACTGTGACTCGTGGCTACAGGCCTAGTCTTGAAGCCTGTCTATACCCTAGGGTCATGATTTGCTGCCTTACCTTTAATGCTAGTCCAGTAATACATTCCTCATCCTCATCTTTCTGATCCATCATTTAGTATCTATCACATATGATTATTCCTACTTCCTGAAGGACTTTGTTTTCTTTTTTTTATTGTGGTGCTGGGAAGCCAGGCAAGTGTTCTATCACTAAGGTGCATCCTACCCTCATCCTAAACTGCTTTTTTCACTTGGCTTCCAGGATTTAATGCCTTCATTCCTTTGTACCTCAGCCATGGCTACTTTCTAGTCCTTTGCTGATTTCTGCTCATCAGCTTGAAGTCTCAATCTTCTAGTGTTAAGGCTCAGTGGTCTGAACCACCCTTTTCTCTGTCTACCTCCCCGTTGGTGTGCTCAGTCATCATCATGCTTTAGATTGCACCTGTATCTAGAAGGGCTCTATTGTTGCTTCCCTCCTTGATTTTCCCTCCAAGCTATGGTCTCTATACCCAGTGCTTGCCATCTCCACTTGGATAGTTAACAGCACCTCAAACTTAACATGAACAATGCTCACTTCCTGTTTCTTTCTCCTGAACTTCCCACTTCCCACATTCTTTCCCATTTCATAATGGCAATCCCAGCCTTTCAGTGGCTCAGATGGAAAACACATGCCCCCCCCCACACACACACTGTCAGTCTTTCAGCTATGCTTGTTGGTTTTCAACAGATTTTCAGAACCTAATTGCTTCTCAGTACTAGTGTCAGTGACTGCAGTGGCTTCCTAAGTGGTCTCGGCTCCACTTCAGATCTAGAGCAGTGGTGGTGAACCTATGGCATACATGCTGCAGTGAGCACATGCTGTCCCCTCTGTGATCACATCAAGAAAACTAAAGCCTCAGCATTTGGGTTTAATTGTAGTGTTGACATTTTGTGATGATAAATGAGTTTGGGGCTGTAGTTTGGGTGCTCATGTCTAAAAGATTTCCTGTCACTGGCCTAGACCTTATTTCTTAACACACAAGCTAATTGTCCTTTTAAACACAGATCATGTTTCCCTTCTGCTAGAAAACTGCTCCAGTAAATTTCATTTCACTCAACATAAAGAGCACCATGTCTACTCTGACCCCATCACCCCTAACTCCACTCTGTTCTTCTTGCTCCAGCATGGAACCTGATTTCTACTTCTCCCTTGGGACCTGTGCACTAGCTCTTGCCACTGCTGTGAAAGCTCTCTTCCGAAGGAACTGCTCAAATGTCACCTTTACAGGGTCCACATCTCCCTACAGTGACCTATTTGCAACTATCATTCTCCTTGCTTCAGCGTTCCCTATGTCCCATGGGGCTTCATTTTTCTCTACAGCACCTTCTACTCATCTAATTGGTTATTTACTGTCTTCCCTCATCTAGAGTGGAGACCCCATCAAGGCCAGGCTTCCAGTCTGTTCACCGCTGTCTCCTGGTGCCTACCATGGCTCTGTTCCTATGATACTCATTCCCTAAGTATCTGTTGGATGAATGAACGACTGCACTTGAGTTCCGGTTCAAGCATCTTTCTCACTGTCAAAGCCTTCTTCCTTTTCATTTTTCAGTGCTTTCCTCCAGCAGACCAGAAGGTCAAGAGACATTTCTTTGTCATTGCTCCAAGCAGAGTGCCCAGACACCTGACCATGTAAGGTACTCACTCTCTCGGGATCTATTAGCCACTCAACACACAGGCCAAGATAGCCTATTAAATTCTAATCTTCACTGAGTCATATAGCCCCTCACATTGTTCATCATCAAATTAACTCAGGGACACAATTAAGTTTCTTGCCACGCTTCACTGCCCTATTGATTCTTGTGAGGAACTATATTCTCTACCTTTTTCTTAAAGATATAAGCAGAACTTCCACAGTCATAAACTAAATTTATTTTGGATTTTCACTTTCTTAGGAGAGGGGTAATTTGACTTATTTCTCATGATTTTTCCCCAGTGGTCCCATGGGCTTGGAGTACCTGCAGGTCATGTCAACATACCTCCGGTCTGTGGGGTACAGCTCCACAGTGACCACGTCCAGAGAGTTCCAGGCCGAGATGGTCAGCCCATTGTACAGACACAGCATGCCGATCATCATGGACTCGCTGGTGCCAAACCACAGGAAGAAGCAGCTGATCCCCGAGAGGACCATCGAGCCACCTACCAACAGTGCAGACAAAGGCTGAGTGCTTCTTAGCGTCTCCGGGGAGGGAGGGGACTCTCAGCAAAGCTGACTTCCAGGAGCAGCTGCAGCCTGGGCTCCATAGAGCACAGGTGCCAGCACATTCACCTGTGTCACAGGTTGCCTGGGTGGCCAGAGCGCAGCGAGCAGGCAGCACCTATTCACCATTTCTCAGCTGCTTAAGTGGCAAGATAGATGTTAGTTACACATAATTAGCTTTTTTGGCCTGTTAAACCACGGAAACTGCGCAAATAAAATGCAATTAGACAAAATTTCCACTACGGTTACCAAATGCCAGATCTAAGAGATCTGTCCTCCTGGCTATAGATCTCGGAGGGCAGAGAGCATGGTAGGAGGCAGGGGCAGCATGCTTCCCTCACCGAGGGCTGAGCACTCACCCAGCATGGTTAAGCGCCCGATTCTGTCCATCAGCAGAGCAGACACAATGTTGCCCGGCAGCACAGCCAGGGTCCCCAGGAAGTTGACGAAATAGATCCAGTAGGCACTGTAGTCATCGTCAAAGGTAATCTGGCACCCCGTCTTGTTGTGGAAAAATGAGCAGTTCTGAAACTCACTGTCAATGAATTTATATGGCTCAAAATCTGGAGAAACAACAACAAAGAATTCACGAAGATCTTAGCAGGTGTAAGTACCAGGTCTCAGGTCAGAGAGGCTCCTGAAAACCCAGAATCATCATCAGGGAAAATTCCCAGAGGACCGGAGGGTCTGGGCTCCTGACCTTTGGTGTCTTCTCCTGGCCAGAGCGTGAGGTCTAATTCTGGACTTCATGTTACAAAGTAGCAGAAGGATGGGGTAACTTTGTTGAGTGAAAGGATAGATGGAATTATAGAGTTCACTTATCTTCTATTTCCTGTGCTTGGCCCTTGCTAATGATATTACTTGCTTACTTCTTTATAATAGTACTTTGCTCTAATTATCATGTTATATAAAGTTCATCATTATAGTTCTAATAGCTTCCACACTACACTTATCAAAACAATTTATTCTAAAGTAACCATGCACAGACCTTATCACTGTTAGAGAAGCAGGACTTCCCTTGGGTCCTGAATTTGTAATTTAAGGACCATGTGGATGAACCTACTGGAGAGCAAGGTCAGCCCATCCTGAAGGTCTCCAACTTTTACCACTAGGGAATTTTTTTCTTGAACTTGAATCTGTGCAAGAACTACAGCTAGTGGTGGGTTCTAAAAGCCTGTGAGAAACAAAGTTGTTTATCTCCCTGCCAATCCAGATCTATCAGGAAAAGAAAGGTAGTTTTCTAAGGTTGAATGGGTTAAAGGTGAGTGATGACCCTGTTTTCATATGTTCCATTTTGGGGCACTGGAAATTGAATCCAGGGCCTTCCTCCCCTCCCTTTCTCTTTCTTTTAATATTCTAAAATAGGGTCTTGCTAATTCATTAAGTTGCAAAGGCCAGGCTCAATTTGTGAACCTCCTGTCACAGCCTCTCAGAGTGCTGGAATTACAGGAATGCACCTCCACGCCCAGCTATAAAGAGCTATTTAAAAAATCAAAGACACAAAGGCTGGATGTAGTGGATGAGAGGGTTGCTTAGAGTTAGAGGCAAACCTGGGCTACACAGTGAGTGTAAAGCCAGCCCAAATTGCATATCAAGACTCTGTCTCAAAAAACAAACAAACATCAAAGACCCTGGACCTCATTCTCATGTGGAGTTGAGCAGAGCTGGCTCCTGTCTGAGTACAGCAAAGATGGGGCTGCCACCCTGAGTAGGCTCTGATCCACCTGCAGTGCCAGGCTATTGTTCTGCACTCTTTTTATAGGACCAGTGTGTGTGTGTGCGCATGTGTGTGGAGGGGAGGACAGGGGCTTGGAAATCACATAAACTGGCTTCAAACATCAGCTCTACTTTTACTAGCTCTGTGACTGTGGCCAAGTCACAAAGGTTTCTAAACCTCCCAAGGTGAAGTGATCCACTCTGACCTCACAGGAATCAGCATGGAGCAGAGGCTCTGAATCCCTTTTTCCCCCTGGGAGTTTCTAGGGTTGTACTAAAATAGCACCTGACCCAGCAACGTCACAGGTCGTCGTCTCTGAGCTCAGTGGAGCAGGGAAGTTCTCTGCAAACCCCTGCTTTGGAACCAGGATTCTCAAAGCTGTTACTGGCCATTTTGCTCAGCACTGACCAAATGAAGGAAAGCCAGATAATTGGATCAAAAGGAAAAAAAGGATTCATTTAAAGCTCTCTCCGGGGATGTGGAAGGGCCTGTTAGCCTCAGTCACCATCTCCTTTTATAGGAGCAGGGACTAAAGTCTTTTCACTGTTGCCAAAACTGTTACTGGTCACTTAGGCACATGTGCTCAAGTTTGTCTGGTTTTTGCCAACCAAATCAAAAAGGCCATGTATTTAAATTTAAAAAAAATATTTAAAACTAGCTTTAAAATGCTAAAGGGGCTTTTCAACCTCAAATCACCATTTCCTTATATATAACTGGGACTGAGTCTTTTATAGTAAAATTTTATAACCACAAAAAACACAAAGATAACGCAGATCTTTACACTGTATCACTTTTAGTCATCTTTAACTCATTCCCTTCTTTCTTATAAAAACAAACTGTCCTAGACTTGTGGGACTGACAGCCACACATTCTGTCACTGTTAAGGGGCCAGAACAAGGGGGGAGGTATGGCTACATACTTAACAAAAAAGTTTAGAGTTCTACTTTACAGTAGTAGTTATAAAACTACAGGTTAAAATTATTAACCAAAAACTTCTTAATTTCTTTTCCAGCTCTGAATCAGGTAACCACTACTTGCATTAAATCTAACCAAAAAAAACAATAAAGCTTATCTTCGATGCAACCTGATTCAGAGAACTTGTTATTTCCTTTCTTGGGATCAGCACTGGGCACTGAACCTGGGCCTTAGCACTGAGGTACATCCTCAGCCCTTTTCCTTTTTCATTTTGAGACAAGGTCTCTTAAGTTGCCCAGCCTGAACTCGAATTTGCATCCTCTGGGCTTACCTTGTTTGTTTAGACTTTATCAATTTATTTTTGGACATTTTATTTATTTATTTTGAAACAAGGTCTTGCTCTGCAGTTCAGGCTGGCCTTGAATTTACTACTGCATATAGCCTATGCTGGTCTCAAACCTGCAGCAACGCTCCAGCCTCAGCCTCCCAAGAGCTGGGATTCCAGGCACCCGCCACCACAACATTTACACTTTAATTTCCACATCCTACAGACCTCTGGCCAGACCCTTCATACAGTTATCACATAGGGCCCTTTGAAGAGACCTAAGCTAGAGGCAGTACTGGGCAGCACACCTACCTGTATTGTCAAAAACGGTATCGATAAATGTGCAGTTTTTGAAGTAGGTGTTGACTGAAGTCACGTCCTCAAATGTGCAGGATTTAAACACTGAATCTTTGAATGTTACAGATTTGAACTTGACCCCTAGGAATCTGTCCAACACACATACAAAATACATGTGAACAACTTGTGTCCATTAGAGTTCAAAGCTGTCAAACAGGTTTTTGACTTGTGGTACCGTTGTGTAGACTTCCCTAACCATACGTAACACAGGTTTCAGGAATATATAAGTGCTTTTCTTTCCTTTTTTGCCTCATACACCTGGTGCTTTGGCTCAGTGTTATTCATCACCAGGGAAGGTGTGACCCTCAAGCTCCCTTAGCTTTTTGTCTGTTGGTAAAATATCCTGTGGGCTGTGTGATAGGAAGTAGAGAGACTGAGGAATAGGAGGTAGAGAGACCTGTGGCTACTTATTTCTCAGTCCTATCCCCACAGATTTTCACATGCCTTCTTTTGAAAATACTCAGTTTGGGGTGAATGCTTGTAACATGCAGATATGTTTCTGCCCAAACTTTTTTTTGCTTTTTTCTGGGGGTGGAACATGGGCCTCACTCTGCCCCTGAGCCACATCCTCAGCCTCTGAACTTTTAATGAATGTCTGTAGCCTGTCCTTCACTGCAGTATAGGGAACTCCAATTATTTCCAAGGCAGGGCATAGGAATTCTGCTTTATTTACATGAGACCTGCCTGTTTCCTATTGGGAAAAACATAGGTCACGCCTATTCCCAGGAATATTTTCCTTTCCACCGCCAGCAGACATTGCTTGAGACAAAGAATTGTAAGAGTCCTGTTCATTTTTGGATGGGTAGAATGATGAAAGCTGCTGGGGTGCATTTTGGGGTTGTAGGTGTGGAATATGGGATGGCCATAATAGCTGTGAGGTCTTAGGAGAGTCTGTGGTTCCACAGTGGTAAGGCCTCGCTGAGACATGGGTAGATATTCCCTGAGGGGCTTTGGTACCCTGTTGAGAGACTGGCAATGGCTCCTCAGTAGAGCTAGCCAGTCAGCAGGAGGGAAATGCTTGCTCACCTGAGGAGTTAGATGAATGCAGTGCTCATTAGGGACCTAAAGGGACTAATTCTTTCTGTAGACTTCCCTAACCATACATGGCACGGGGTTCAAAAAGTAAGCTGACTTCAAAGCAGCCCACCAGCTACCGCACTCTTTCAAACTAACTCTCACCATAATGCCTGCCTACATTCGTCAGTCAAGTGTCCTGCAGCCTCGGCCTCCTCACAGGCCAAGCAGCATAACAAATCACCTTGTCTCAATCTCCACTCTGGGGTTCCAGAGTAGAACCACCTAAAGGCACTGAAGGAGGCTAGAACATGGCACATTTTAAGAAGATTATACTTTTTTTAAAAAATGGGATTGGATTTAGAAAAGGGAAGCAATTTTAGTTTTATTCTTTTTTTTTTTTTTTTGAGACAGGGTCGTCTCACTTTGTAGTTCAGGCTGGTCCTGAGTTCATTCTATAGCCGAGGCAAGCCTCGAACTCAGCAATCCTCCTGTCTCTGCCTCCCAAGTGCTGGGATTACAGGTGTGAGCCACCATGCCCAGCACTGTGGTGTGTGGTATTGATTGCTGGTGGGCGTGAGTCTCCATGCCCAGCATTGTATGTGGTTACCGGGATCGAACTCAGGACCTTGCGCTTGCGAGGCAGGCACTGGAACCACTGAGCTAAATCTCCGGCCCTTTAGTTTTATTCTTGATTTTATGATTGAGGTGGTTGTAGTTTTTGAGGAGGGCAGTGCACATTTATGGTACAAAATTCAAAAAACTGGAGGAAACAGTCCTCCAAGCCATTCATTCCTGTGCCCACTGAGAGCCGCAGGGCTGGCTATGCTGGGCTCTGGGTTCATGGTTTGCCTTGGACAGTGTCCCGTGTCAGTGTAGGAAGGAAGGGTTGAATTTGGAAAAGGGAAGCAATTTCAGTTTTATTCCTGTCAGTGTAGGAAGGAAGGGTTGCCATTGTACCATGTGGAACAGGGATGGTATTTTTTAAAAATTGAGTCGGTCTTTGGCTCATGCCTGTAATCACAGCACTCAGGAGGCAGAGGCAGGAGGATTGCTGAGTTCCAGGCTTGCCTCGGCTACATAGTGAGCTCAGAGCCAGCTTGAACTACAAAGCGAGACCCTGTCTTAAAAAAAAAAAAAAAAAAATTGAGTCAGTCTGTGGTTGCTCAAATTTCCCTGAAACACAGAATCTTTCTCCATTATCTAAAAAAGTAAATATACAATATATATTTTATAAAGATTTCAATATAGTACTATTAAAATTGTTAATCACTGCAGTGCCAAGGTAAAAACAACTCCAAGTGGTTGTGGACTGTCCAGCTTAGAACTTTAGCAAATTATTGGAACTATATCTGGGACACAAACCTATTTTAGAAATATCTAATGGAGTAACAGTATCTTTTTAAATAAAAGAAAATTTCACTCTAGAGTTACAGAGCACTGGATGCTAAGATTTTTGTCAAGGCAGGTACAGATTTAAGCCAGGATTTCAGGTGGGAGCAGAAGCTGGTCCCACCTGAACGAGGGTCAGAACAAGGGCCGCCAAGTCGGTGACTCCACTTTCCGTCATGCAGGCCTCAAGCACCACACAGAATTCCCTTTCATCTTTGCAAACTTAGGTTTTGCATTGAGAAGTTTCATTCAGTTACTTTGGACTTCAGTTCGGTCATTTTTGGAGTTGGGGCCATGTCCTAATAATGGAAGCTATTCCAAACTCACATCAGAACTGATTTTCTCAGATGGCCCATAGATGGACTTAAGTACTTTTTGTTCCTTCCCTTCTCTGCGACAATGAACCAGGACCGCCTAGGTGCACCACTGGGTCTCATGCTCAGCAGCTTCCCTTACTAATACACAGGGCGTTTTCAAAGCACATAACTTTGGGAGTCATTTCAGTTCTCTAACAAAACAGTCTGATACAACTGAGCTCCAAGTATTGGCTCAGCACAGTGGAGAAAGGAAAAACTCTGAAAAGCAGTGCCTTCATCAGGGATGGAGCATCCCTGAATTACATTTCAGATTTACTCTCTGAGGTAAATAACTTTCCCACCCATCTTGTTTTTCTCTTCCTTAACTTCACTGCTACATACAAAGTTCTCTCTAACTTTTCTTTAAAAACTCTAACCAGCTCTGCTACTGAATAAATGTGACACAACTCAGTTTCAGAATTAGTTTTAAGTAACTGATACATAGGTATCTTTAGAGCCCATTTGAAAGTATTCAAATTTAGCTTGAAAATAACTAGATGCAAAAACTAAAAGACAGGGGCTGGAGATTTAGCTCAGTGGTTCCAGCACCTGCCTAGCAAGCACAAGGTCCCTGGTTCAATCCCCAGTAGCCACATACAGTAATACTGGGCATGGTGGCTCACGCCCACTGGCAATCAGTACCACATACCACAGATGCCGGGTTTAGTGGCTCAGGCTTGTAATCCCAGCACTCGGGAGGCAGAGGCAGGAGGATTGCTGAGTTCGAGGCTTTCCTGGGCTACATAGTGAGCTCAGGGCCAGCCTGAACTACAAAGTGAGACCCTATCTCAAAAACAAACAAACAGGGCTGGAGGGTTAGCTCAGTGGTTGTGGCGCCTGCCTCGCAAGTGCAAGGTCCTGAGTTTCATCCCCGGTAACCACATATAATGCTGGGCGTGGAGACACGCCCACCCACAATCAACACCGCATACACAATGCCGGATGTGGTGGCTCATGCCTGTCATCCCAGCACTGGGGAGGCAGAGACAGGAGGATTGCTGAGTTCACGGCGGCTTGCCTGGGCACCATAGTGAGCTCAGGGCCAGCCTGAACTATAAAGCGAGACCCTGTCTCAAAAGCAAAAAACAAACAAACAAACAAAAAACAAAACCTAAAAGACGAACAAACCTCACAGGCTTCACTACGGTGAATACTCATAAATCAGATTTTTGTGACTAGGTAGCAAATCAATTATTTCAAAGTAACTAGACCTGCCATTGTCGTATTCCATCCCAGTATGAATCTGATTTTCCATTGTAAAGTTAATACTGAAATTTGCATATTTATCTTTTTGCACAATTCTGGTCAGTAGTGCATATTCATCGGACTGCAGGTGTTTAATGACATCAGGGAACCACACCGACAATCCATAGTACCTGTAAAGATAAAGAAACATATGTGTGTAAAGGTACCCAGGCATCAGGATGAGGGGCACCTCCCGACATTTTCAGGGACAGTGGTTCTGGATCTGACTCTCCCTCTAACATCTCACTGTATCATCACATCCCATCTCCTACAAGATGACTGTGACATCAAGCTAGAGAGATGGCTGGGTTACCTGGAAAACCCCAATTATGTACTCTCTGAACCCTTTCATGGAGCAGAGAATGCAGTGAGAAGCCCATTCCATACCCACGCACACGGAGGAGTGTATGTTTCTCCCTAAATGAACGTGTCTTACACCCCATCGGGATCATATGAAGAAGTGGGAACTTTGGATGGTGACTCAGTGACATGGGCTGAGTCCTCATCGGTATAACCTAACAGTTGTATGAGAAGCCTCTTCCTTCCCTCTCGCCCCTCTGTCTTTCCACTGTGTTGGGACACAGAGTCGGTCCCTGCTGGGGGACACAGCAGGAAGGTGCCAGGTCAGGCCTCTCTGGACACTAAACCTCCCAGAACTCTGCTCTTGGACTTCGCACCCTCACAAGATGGAGAAATAAATTCATCCATTCATCTCCCCTGTTTCCTTTTACTTTCCTTTCTGGTGTGTGGCTACCAGAGAGCTTAAGATGGTTTATGGGTCACATTACGTTTTTACTGAACACCCCATTCTAACACAGTACAGGCGTCCCCAAAGGGGGATCTCTGGACAGAGTGCATGAACCTGGCTTCATCTACACCTGACCCGAAGACCCTGAGGGTGGAAGTGTATGAAGGTTCAGGAAGCCTGCTCTCGTGTGTGCCCAGTGACCTCTGCTGTACAAGGAAAGAAGTGATGTTGAGCACAGTTGCTATAGCTCTATGAACTTGGGCACACCCACCTCCAACACCAGAATAACCACCTTCCCTGGCGATTGGTCAGATTAAATGGGGTGCAAAGTACCCAGCAGACGGAGAGCGTCACAGGACAGCACAGGCCCTTTTATCACTGTCGGTCATCAGGATGCCTGAAACACCCATGTCTCAGGATTCCACAGAGTCCAAGTCCTTCTCTTTGAAGACCACGCATTAATTATGACAAAGAGGCAACAACTACTGTGGAAGGCTCTCTCACTACCACCATGAAGGAAGGAGATTACCCTGCAAAGCCCATGACAGTGACAGCCAACTCTCCCTTTATTCAGGATTGGCTAAACATCCAAGATGTTAGGCAGAGGGAGATAGCAGGAAGGAAACAACAGAACTTCAAATCCAGCCAAAAATGAATGTGTTGACAAAACAGATGCTGAATAATGATTACCATGTAAGCTTTCACTCCTGAAGAGAAGGCCTCCCTCTCTGTCCTTCTTTGTACCTAAGCCAGTGCTAAGCACACAGTAGGCACCCGATGTGTGTTAGTTTTCAGGCCTCCTTTCCTTTCAAGGTAAATGGAATTTCTAGAAGTTGGGTGAGAATTACTTTACATATACTAAACCAACTCTCTTAACTTAAAAATGAGGGCCCGATCTGCAGGCTAACGAGTCACACAGCAGACTGACCACGCAGGACTTGGACTCCCAGGGTCTTCCTTCCCCATGTTATATCTCAGCCAGCACCGGATCACTCTGATCATGTGCCTGTTTCAATTTGAGAGGTGGAACTTAAGAGGCCCTAAGACCTAACAGGGTAGGGCATCACCTGATTGCTGTTCTAGGCAACAGTAGAGTTGCAGACACGCACTCTAAAGTGGAGATGTTAAGCAGTAGAAAGTAAAGTGAAATCCTGAATTTGTTCCCCTGCTTCCTCTTTTCTTAGTGCACATACATGGCATTTTATTCATTTGGAAACAATTACTTCTTAAGCTACTACTGTGGACCGCAATGGTGAGCAGGTAGGTCCACCCCCACCCCCCATCCTCTTGCAGCTTCCAGAGCCGGAAGCCAGAGCGTCATTCTTTATTAGAATAGTGAAGTCTTTGTACAGTAGAAGGTGGAAAAGGCAATGGAGAATCATGAAGCTGAAATGGGAACAGGGAATATAGAGGAGCCAAGATTAAAAAAGAAAGAAATGTGATTAGGGAATGGTGCCACCGAGGAAAGGCCGGAGGGGTGGGGAAACCTGGAGCTGCGGTAGGGTTGGGGACGACCTGGCGGGGTGCTCCAGGCGGGAGCAGAGCCAAGGCCTGGGGTAAGGACAGCCGGGTTGTTGAAGGCTAGTGGAGAGGCTAGTGTGGCTGGGTGAGCCGAGGACCAGGGGCGGTGGATAGCTGCAGGGTGAACCATCAGGGGCCTTAGTGACCGTCTAACACCATTTGTTTTGTCGGTCCATGTTTTTTTTTTTGCTTTTTGGAGACAGGGTCTCACTTTGTAGTTCAGGCTGGCCCTGAGCTCACTATGGTGCCCAGGCAAGCTGCCGCGAACTCAGCAATCCTCCGGTCTCTGCCTCCCGAGTGCTGGGATTACAGGCGTGAGCCACCATGCCCAGCATTATATGTGGTAACCGGGGATTGAACTCAGGTCCTTGCGCTTGCGAGGCAGGCGCCGGAACCACTGAGCTAACCCTCCGGCCCGTCGGTCCATGTTTTTTAAAATTACGTGAGATAGGGTCTCACTACTTAGCTCAGGCTGGCCTTGAACTCTATGCAGCCCAGGCTGGCCTCAGACTCACAGCAATCTTCCTGCCTCAGCCTTCTGGGGATACAGGTATATGATAACATATCCAGCTGCCATCCCATGTTTTTAAAATATCAGTAATATCATTGGTTTAGGAAAACCATACCTGTCAAATCACAACAAAACAAAACACTCTCGCAGCAGGTTAACAGCACCAAGCAGTGTAAGAAAAGACAGACATGTGACTGGGAATTATAAGGAAACATTTAATGAGTTCACTTCCCCAAGAATTTAAATATCACTTACCCAAAGGACAGGGTGAACCAAACTATCGTAAGCTTTATTGTATTTTCCCTGACGGGGTAGGTGAAACATCTCATGAAAGTCAGCCAAATCTGTGGAGTATCAGAGGGTTAGCTTTCTCGCATAGTCAATCACCACCCCCACCAAATTATTAAAAAGCTGAGCTTTTTGTTGGGTTGAATTCATTTTAACTAAAATATAAAAGCTT
>PVIC010038777.1:0-17441 GCA_004025085.1 Thryonomys swinderianus
AAAAAAAAATCATTAGAACAATATACACTAGAGAAGAACAAGTGATACTTGAAATTACAGTTAAAAGTAATAGACATTCATTTCACCATCTTATTACTCTTATTTCTAATAACAAATGATCTTCAACATAACTGATGCCAGCATACACTGCCCATTCTTACATTGTGTTGTTAGGAATTAAAGTGGGGATAATTTATTATTGGCTTATATATTCCCCAAATGTTACTTAGTGAGAGAAGAGGATGTAGTTAACAATTTATTCAGGATCACTAAAGTCAGTCTAAAATAAATGCAGCAAAATTAGTGAACATAATTTTGTCTAGCTTCTCCAAAAAATATTCAAAATAAGCTTAAACAGTGCATTGCTTCTCTTATATGAGAAACTAAAATTATAAATATAGTAAAATAAAAGACAGCTAATAGGAAGTAGGGAGATAGATCTTTCTCAAATGGGAAGGGGATCAAGAGAGGGGTTGGAGAGAGAGGGGATGAACAGGATAGAAAAAGGAGTTAAGAATCTACATGCACCAATTCCACACAAGAAATGGAAATGTTACATACTATTATGTACTAATAAAAACACAGAATACCTGAAAAAAAACACATCAGAGTATATGCTCCTTATCAGTATCTCTATTCCTCTAATATTCAGGAAAATAAACACTAATAGGTAAACATTTACTGTAAATTTTATACCCAACGTAGCTACTGAATAATTTTGGCTTACCTCATATGGCAGCTTGTCAAAATATCCATTATTTGCCCCTTCTCTGAGGGCAGCACTGCTAAACTTTTTGTTCAGACTGTCCATTTCACAACCATCATTTTCTTCATAATCGTCATCTTCTAGATCATTCATGTCAATAAGTGAAGTCTTGAGAGAAAGCACTGGTTTGTCCTTTGTACCATGTAGCACAACGGCATCTAATTCGGTGTAATAATCCAGAAGAGAACTATTTACTTCCAGTCGTATAAGATTTGTAGGAAAATCTATTTGCTTAACACACGGTTTAAATTGGCGAGCCTGGGAAGCATTCACCTTCATGGGTTTCTCTGACCAAAGAATCTCCCATCTGCCAAAGAAAGAAATTTCCCTATAATACAGTTTGGAATGAGATCCACTCATACCTTAATACAGCACAGTGTGAAAACAAAGGTGTCACATAAGCTAACTAGAATCAACACATGAATTGTTTCTAGAATATGAAAAAATGTTTTAAACTAAATTTTATAGATATACATATTAAGATATTTTCCTAAGTCACCCAAAGTCCTTTTTTTTTCAGATTAGATTTTACACTATTGCATTTAAAGACTAGAATATATAGTTAAGGTACCTAAAGAATAGCATTCAGTGCTGTAGAACAACTAACCTGAGGTAAGGGGTTAACCTGTCTTGTGTCACATCTCTCTCTCTCTCTCTCTCTTTTTCTTTCATTTGGGATCAAACTTGGGCCCTTGTTGTCCCAAGGTAGGCACAGTACCACTTGAGCTAAATTCCTGGTCCCTGGTGTTACATCTTAAACCAGTAAGTTTATTTCTACCTTTGTAGCTTATGTTCATGTTGTCTTCCCCCAGTGAATGCCCAACCTACTAGAATTATTTTTCTATCCTTCAAGACTTAGCTAGTATCCCATGTCCATGTAAGTTCTTCTACAACTATATTCCAAAATTATATGAAGATTCTTCATAATATAGTATCTTCCATCAGTTAAAATTCTCATATATTAAAATCAATTTCTTGGGCCGGGGGAATTAGCTCAGTGGTTCTGGCACCTGCCTTGAAAGTGCAAGGTCTCGCGTTTGATCTCCAGTAACCACGTACCACAATACCAGGCATAGTGACTCACACCCACCAGCAATCAGTAACACACACCACAATGCTAGGCATGGTGGCTCATGCCCGTAATCTCAGCACTTGGAAGGCAGAGGCAGGAGGATTGCTGGGAGTTTGAGGTTTGCCTGGGCTACATAGTGAGCTCAAGGCAAGCCTGGAATATAAAGCAAAATCCTGTCTCAAAAAAAAATTAATTTCTTCTTTAATATTATTTTCTAATATAGCAGACAAGGAAATACAAAGATATTTCAATAAACATTTGTCCTCTATTTCTACTTACATTGTGTGTGGTACTGGGGACTGAACCTAAGTCTCCACACATGTTAAACAAGTATATTACTACGGAACTATATCCTCAGGTCAGAATTTTTAATTTTATGTCAAAGAATAAGAGTATTTTAAGTTTCTCCATGATAATACAAACTGCTTTCTAAAGTACATAAAAATGACCATTGAAAACATCTATTCTAAAACATCTCTAATTGTATAATCATCGCCTTATAATGTAATTTATAATTCACTGATTATTAATAACACTGAAAATGTTTACTAATCACAAGAGGCTATTACTATCTCCCCCTCCCCCCCAAAAAACCTGTTGGTTTATTTTCTTGGTCCAATGACCTACTGAGATCTAAGTAAAAGCTAATTAAGTATAGTATAGGAAGTTAAATTAGACAACAGTGTAAAGCTCACAGGAGAAATCTAAAACATGGACACCACTGGAATAGAAACACCTTAGTGGTCGTTAGGCCAAGAAGGGGTCGCAAAGGACATAGGACCAAAATCTAGGAGAAGAGGGAAGAGACATAATAATTTCTACTTTCAGGAATAAAGACATAAGACAGAAGCTCAATGGGAATTTTTCTTTAAATTTATTTATTTCTTAAACATTTTTACTTTTATTAAGATCACCTTAATTGAACATGTTAATACAGTTCAGTGTGATAATTCCAAATAGGAAGAGCACTGACCAAATCCAATTTTTCTTTTCCACTTTCCGCTCACATCCTTCCCAATCTCTAGTAGTTGTTATACTATCACCAGGTTGATTTTTTTTTTTTTTTTTTGAGACAGGGTCTCGCTTTGTAGTTCAGGCTGGCCCTGAGCTCATTATGTAGCCCAGGCAAGCCTCGAACTCAGCAATCCTCCTGTCTCTGCCTCCCGAGTGCTGGGATTACAGGTTGACTTTTTTTGGCTTCTACATATGAGGGAGAATATTACACAATATTTGTCTTTCTGTATTGGCTTATTTCACTTAACACAATTTTCCCCAGTTCCATCTATTCTGCTGCAAATGACAGAATTTCATTCTTTTTTTTTTAACTGCAAAATAACACTTCACTACATATATACCCCATTTTTTATCTACTCATCTATTGATGATTTTGTATCTTAGCTATAATGAATAGAGGCACCATACATATGAGAATTCAAGTATCCTTCAGTATGCTGCTTTCGCTTCTTCGGATATACTCAATATTCAACAGGAATTCTAGTGAACATACCACCCAGGGAATGAGTACAGCACAAGGATTTACAATGGCAGGAATATTTATAACTTCTAAAGTCTTTATAGTTACCCTATATTTGGTATTTTTGCAGATTTTTCTCCTGAAAATGAAGAACAAAATCCAGCAACTCCAACTCTTGAGTATTTGTATTCAGAGACAACAACTCAGCCCATCTATAATTGTAAACTAACATACTATCATTCTGTGTAAAAGGCCTGAACAATTCTAACCTAAATGACAAAATTATGTTTCTTGGCCCACAATGTCAAAGTGACCAGACCATGACAAATTTGTGAAACTGTTGGTCAAGCAACTTTTTTTGGCACCAAATTCTGTGACAGCCTCTTTCTTTTTTCCTGTTTCCTTAAAATCATTATATAAAGTGCCTTTAACATCTGAAAGAAAAAAAAATCTACTAATTTCACTCCCACATAATGAAATTACAATCTTTAAAATATCTTTAATTTGTTCTTTTTCTCCCTTTACTTTGCTCTATGTCTTCCTTCCAAACTGTAACTCTGAAGTAGCCCATATTCTGACTCTTGCATCTGCATCCACTAAGATTATACTTGAAATCGGGCCGCCTAACTCTACCAGTTTTCTTTTCTTCTTAAGGCACTGGCAAAAGGTGAGCAAAGACTATTCTTGTAGAACTACCTGTAATTTTTCTACTTCACTGAAATTGAATGAAATAACCAAAGGGCGCTTTTAAATTTTGAATATTTGGGATTCCAAAAGGTGTACTTCCAACAAAGAAATACTCCGACATACTTGGTTATTCATTCCTAGGGCAGATACAAAATCAAGTGCTATGTTACAATCATGATCCCACCTTCAAGAGTGCTTTCTTCCTCCACTTTTCTGATCCTCACTGCAGCCTCCCTAAACATTCATTTTCACTGCATTCGTGTCCTCGAGGAAGACTTTCCTGAGCCCTGCAGCTCAGGTTCTCTGCTCTGCCCAGACACGGTCCCCGTGAGCCCACAGTGCTCTTCCGAGCTTGCCTGTGAGCTCTGAGAATAGCAGCCACTTTGATCTGGCCCTCTGTTTGGTGCCCAACAGTGAACTTGCAAAAAGGATATTGTTCCATGAACGTTTCTCACTGCCTAAAGAAATACACCAAAATCTTAACAGATACTGAATCTGAACAGAAGAATTATAGGAATTTTCTCTGTGTTTCTTTTCCTTCTTCTGTATTTTCCAACTATTTTTTTAATGAAACATCTTCTGATTTCATAACCAGTAAAATTTTTAAATGCCTTTTCTTATATTGAAGTAATCAAATTCCTTTTCTCTTAAAAATTTCATGGTATTTTTCTGAGGGATAAAACTAAATAGCAAAAAAGCAAATCAGATACACATCTGTAAATAAATTTTGAACTTTAATCATAATTATCTTTTAATTTTTCTTTTTTTTTTTTTTTGAGACAGGGTCTCCCTTTGTAGTTCAGGATGGCCCTGAGCTCTCTATGGAGCTCAGGCAAGCCTCAAACTTAGCAATCCTCCTGCCTCTGCCTCCGAGTACTGGGATTACAGGCGTGAGCCACCACACCCGGCTAATCATAATTATCTACTACAACTCTCACAAACAGAACATGACTTTATACTCAAAATCATTTATACAGCTATTAGGTTTTAGATTACAGAAAACATACTATATATTTTATAGCTCTCATCCCCAAACCCATTCACCTTTTAGAAAAGCATGTGCATAACACTGTAGGAAAGAGGCACAGTGACAGAGTCCAAATAAAACAATTCTCACATAAAAGATCTTGCCCAAATTTCTATGCTTTTTTCTCTTCTCAGGGAAAAAAATCAATATATTAAGGGATGCTAGTTTTATATTTTTAATACCTCATAAATAACATTGTACACAATAAATAATCTAAATAGCTCTGAAAGAAATAAGATTATGCTAGAAGCCTGCAATCCAAACAGACATGTACTTTGAACATGTTTGAGGTGCCCTGAGAAGGAGCTCCCTTGAGAACTAAAGAGACATTAAGTAGGCAGCGCATCACAGGATGGGGGCTGATTCTCACTCTGTTCCCTCCACGGTAGCTAATCCGGAGTCTAAAAGTTTAACAGATCCCCCCGAACTACTCTTAGGCTACAATAAACTCCTAAGGGCCAGGATTTTTTTATTTTGTACACTGTTCATTGTGTATCCTCAACCTCAGAGATAATACTGAAAAAGAATTTTAATAAAATTAACATGAAATAAATTTTTTATCTATTAAACTGCAATAATAATACAATGAAAATTATTAATAGTCTCTGTGGGTGTGGCTATCACGACTTGCATATCTGTATGATCTAAGTATAAATATAAATAGGTTCAGAGCCCTCAGGGGACAATTCATCACTATACATCGAAGTTACAGATGAGTATGTCCTTGGCCTCTCTTCTGGGAAGCTTATCTCACAGACAGACCAGCAATAGGTGAGACAGCTCGTGACAGTCATTCCTTGCCTTAATGTTTATAACAAGATTGGAAACAACTAACTTGCCACCTGGGGTACATACACATTCTACATTACTTAGAGATATAGGAAAGAAATGAAGAAACTGCACTTATCTGAACAGGTTCAATATACATACTACCAAGGGAAACCAAGTAAAACAATGGGAATGATATTCTTATTTTTGTGAATAAAGAAAATAAAAATATATTTGTAGTTCTTCCTGCAGAAAAAAAACTGAAAAAACAATGCTGATAAAATATTTTCTTCTGAGGAAAAGTTGGATCATAGGCACACAGAGCAAAGGATATATGTAAGGCTGCATTATACACTCTTTTAGATTACTGGACTATGGGATTATATTAGCTAGCCAAATAGTTATATTTTTTAAAAATAAAATAGTTGCACTACAAAAACAACAGAGAAAAAGAAAACAATAGCAAAAAGAACTGCTAAACAAATTAATAATATAAATAGGGTTTTTAAGGAGAAAGTATTAATTACTTAAAGGAATGCTTACTTTGATGTGAATATATCTGTTACCAAAACATCTACCTAACATCAAGGCTAATCCCCTAAAGACTTCCTCTAAAGTACTAAAGTGTCACTGTAAAAGCCTATTTTGAATTGCTGAGAGTATTTTAAACAATACTGATTTGGAAATATTTTGGAAGTCATATTACTTACTAACCTCTAGACTGATCCATGTTCACAACAGCTCAAATTGTGCTTTTCATTTCTGGTAAATTCTATGACAAATATGTATTATGACCTATGACTAGTACAGTGAAGGAGTTAGAAGAGAAAGCATGCTTTAAATCTTCATGCATCTGATCTCTCATCAGGACACTGAGGAACATTTTCAAAATCGTTTGTTTAAATAATTTAAAAGAGTTCTTCTAATAAATAGTGGCCTGCTGTATTAAAACAACCAAAACCTTTCAGCCATAAAGCTAAGGTCATTAAAATAAGTCTTACCTTACTTCAGCCGGGGGATTTGGGGAGTAGGGATTTGCAGAACATGCCAGAATTCTGATGACTGCTCCAGGATGATAGGTTTCCAGAATATGAACAGCTGTAGGATATACCTGTTGTTCAAAAGCAAGTTCCACGTAGTCCTGGCTCTGAAAATTAGGTGGTGTCCTCCTGAATGGCAAGGACGCACTGGGACACTGATCCCACCATGTTCCGTAAGTTCGAAATACAGCTGTCTGAGTAAAGTCACCAGAACTCGGGAACACGTTCGGTATACCTGCCAAGTTCCACATGGTATAGGACATACTGTTCTCACTTCCATAATGAGAACTGAAATCCACTACTTCTTTGGCATACTGGACCACCTCTGCATTGAGAGGGGAAGCCCGGCTGTTGGATACTCTAGTGCTATGGCTGTTCATCATTTCTCCTCTTGCAGCTATCCTGGCTCGCCGCCGAAGGCTCATATAATAAAACACAGTCAGAACTGTTAACATGGGAAAGACCGGTGACATCTAGATGTGAATTATGAAGCTTCAAAAGGTCAGGTGGCCTCGGTAAGACGCATGAACTCTGAAGGATGTTCTAAAAAAATGAATGGCTTGGTGAAGTAAAAAATTTAAATAAGAAGAAAAATGCATGGATAAGGTAACAAATAGGCTCTACCTACAGTGTAATTTCCCAGAACAAAACTTTGAAAAAATAAGTTTTAAATTGTAAACATGATTCTCAAGTATAATTTATCTAGTGCAATGGTAAGAAACTTAAGACACTGTAAATGTATAAAACTTTACACTAAATGGAAAGCAAAATTTGTATTGTAAGTCAATGGAAAATGTATGATCTCAAATGCCCTATTTTATACAAAATTATAACCACCATTCCGAAATAAAAAATCTTTGAACTTTTAAAATTAAAATTATTGAAAATACTTATGGAAATCCAAAACAATCTTAAGAACTGTCATCATTTAACATTTTAAAAAATTATTTTCTATTTTTGTTATTATTCTCTTTCAAACATGTTAGGCTCAGATTTCACATCGAAAGAATACCGTTTTTGGAGCAGAGTTAATTCAGACCTTCTAAATGACCTGTCTTACACGTCACAGATCACCAGAGCTTAATTTATAACTCTAGCATTATTTCTTAGGGCAGCCCTGGCTGGCTGGCACCTGGTTTGTTGCCAGCTACACTTAGAAATCACTCACCCCAAATAGAATGGTCACAGGATGCACAGGGAAATGCAGAAGCTGGCACTCATCCATGCAGCCTGAAACGTGCATGCTGCTTTCAGGTACAGGGGCTAAAATTTGACATTTTTTTCACCTGTAACACAAGAGTTTAGGGAAACATTTTGATTTCCAAATCAGGAAGTCAAATAAAATTATGACAAACAAATAACTACTAGATATAGAACTTTCAAATCAAACATGCTACATTTTTCTTAATTTATGGGCAATTCTGAATTATTATTTTAAAAATTTTTGCAATAGAATCAAATAAAAATATAATGATGGACTCTATCTACATGAAGGCTATCAGCCAAGTTTTTCTTCAAATACCCTTATACATACTTTACTGAGACCAAGTATTTTTATGAATTTGACCTAAATAGGCATGGTGGCACATGTCTATAATCCTACCACTCTGAGAGACTGAGGAAAGATCATAAATCCAAGCCAGCCTGGATTTACTGCGTCAATTTAGTGACGCAGTTAAAACATTTTCAATCAAAGTGTGGTGGAGGAGCTCAGTGTACACGCCTTGGGTTCAATCCCCAGTACCATCAAAACAACAACAAACTTTGGTCTAGATGCCAGGCATGGTGATCATGTCTACAATCTCAGCATTTAGAAGACTGAGGAAGAAGGATCACAAGTTCAAGGCTAGCCTAAGTCTTGAACAATAAGTTTGAGGTCAGCCTAGACTATATTCACTGTAAGACTTTGTCCAAAAGAATTTTTTGGAGGTGGAGAGATCTAGTGCAGCAGTAAGGAATCTTAAGACATGCCCTCTCCCACACTCCACTCCTTCTGTCCAGCTCCCCAGGGTCAACACAGTCCCTGCCCGCAGAGTGGACAACCTCCTGTCCATATTGTTATTTTGCTACCTGCAAAGTCTCGAGTTAATCTACTCCTAAGTAAAAGGAGAAAATACCAATTGTTCTTTAATAAAGGGATATACGAGCCTTCCAAAACTTAAGCTCCCAAGTTATAAAACACTACTCGCATTAAATGGCTCTCTCACTCAAGGCCTCCAGTATCTTTTTATGCTACACAAGACAGACTTTAAATCCTTTGGTTTGGTGTTTTAAGGTTCTTCTTAGTTGGACAGAAGACCCAATCAAATTCTAACCACCCTTCATATTTTAAACTTCAGCTCTATTCTTTTCCAATCATCTTATTCCTTATTAGTAAGCCTCCTGTTTTTATTTGTAATCAGAGTTATCTCCACCAGAGTGTATCTTAGAAGTAGGATTCTTGAAGAAGGGAACCAAACCTATGGTCTTCATTTCTTAAAGTACTCAATACATATTTAGGCACAAAATACTTGACATGTTGGTAGAAAGCTGATGAGTAAACAAAGGAAAGATTTTTACAGAAGTCTATTTAAAAAAAATTATACAACAGCCTCCTTCTGTCTCAATTCTTCCTGGATCCAAACACATTATAATACTTGATGAAACAGAATTAGTCAAATGGTAAATAAAGGGCAGAGCTTGAAACAAGGAGAAAGCTTGAGCAAAGAGAAAAGTCAAGTGTAGAGGACAGGGCCTGAGCTAACCTGACTCACGAGACACGTTACTTGGCCACAGTGGTCAGAGGGGGACTTTCTGCCATCTCTTTAGGGAAATCAAAATGTGTGTTCCTTCTACTTTCTTTTAAACACTCAAGACACAGGTCACATTTGAAAGGACCTTACTGAAGCCCAAACTCAGAAAGATTCACTCTATCCATGAAATCAGGACTAAAAAACTTGGGTGTCTGATCAAGAAGCACGTGCAGGCATGACATCAGCTGATACTGACAGGGCAAATCAGAACCCTCTTAGGTGCTTACCTTGTACCAGCCCTAAATTCACACTACCTCTGCTCTAGCCCAATGCAGAAAGGAAGAAGTGGCCACAAAGCGGAAAGTCTTGGGATGCAGTAAGTACCGATGTGAAGCCTCCTTGAAGAGATGCTTCCACATGGAACAGACCAGACCCCTGCTGGAGAGGCGTCACAGTGAAAGATTATGCATCACTGTAAAAGTGAACTGAGATAGATGTCGGTCATCAGACTCTCCCAAGGCAGCACTTTGTACTCCCGAGAATGAGACTGTTTCTGGAAAAGCATTTACTAAAACACAGTCTCATGTCGTATGACATTTTGGTGGGTGTGGATAGAGGTGCTGACTACATGAACTTTGATATCACTTCTCATTCCACAAGCTCCTTTTACTTTCTTTTAAAAAATGCTTTTCAGAAAGCAAAACAGTTTTACAAAACCAAAGAAATTTCATGTAAAATAAGGCATCACTTTGTGAAGCTTCACAAACAATCCTCGCCAAAAGAAAACAGACAAATTGTGAAAGTCAAATTTCGGTTAATATACCAAACTCAAACTTTATAATTACCTCTTGGCTAGTTTTTACCATTGCAGATTATAGGGCAATGTCAAAATCAGCAAGATTGTCATTGGGTAATATTATTTTTAAGCTATGTTTAAGTTAAATTAAATTTGCATTGCCACAACATGTAAAAATGAGTTATAAATTGTCAATATTTGTGCTCAACCTTCTTCAGTATAGGAATGTAAAATGATTTTTTCCAACTCTGACTAAAAATAATCTTTTAATTTTTATGAAATAAAGTTAACTTTAGTGAAATAAAGTTAATTTTTGTGAAACCACTAGAAAAGACAAATTTTGAAAGAAGGAAAAAAGGGTACGGTTCTGAAAAAGCAAATACATTTATTCTCTCCATGAATGTTGTTCAGTTAATGCCGCAGAAGTTAAAACCTATGTTTGAAAGTAAACAAGACACAGAAATTAAAAAGGGAAATGTAGGAATCTATAGCTGACACTGTTCATTGATTCTAAACTCCTTTCCAGTCTACTAAGATGACACATAACAGCTTAGGAGTAAAGAAGACCATATGGAGAAGAAAGAATACCTCTCTCTACTCTTCTCTGGGAAGTGAAGTGAAAAGGGGAATACGGTTATTGTCAGGACTCAAGTGGGTATCAAAAACCAGTGCAAAAAGTCCAGTCCGTATACTGCCTGGACTTCTGCCAAGGCATATATGCAATATGTGATAACCAATGAATATACCGATGGGCAATGAACCAAGTACAAAAGATACTATAATAATAATTCTATTTATAAATTAATTCTAATAAATAATTCTATTTTATGAGGAGAATGGGATTCAAACACAAAACAATTTTTCTCACCTGGGGCAAATATGTAAATATTATTCCAGAACACTGAATTTTCCAAAACAGTGATTATAAAATATACCTTGGGCAGACATTTACTTTTCTGTTCACTCAAAAACCTCCTTTAATTTCTAGGTCTCTCAAAACAGGTATTTTTTTTTTCCCACTTAAGAAGTCAGAATTAGAGCAGTCTCATTTTTTAAAAAAATTAAGTTTATTGGTACATTTTAGGTATACATTATGATTACATTTATCTTTGGGAATAAAAGGAAGAGGAATGGGAAAAAAAAAACAAAGAATGGCCTTCATTTTATTTGTATCTTAATCCAGTTACTTATGAACACACAACTGTGAGGTAAAGTCCTTGAGACAAACCGAACTCTTATACAGTAATAGGACGACCAAGAGATGCAAAGCGCCAGCCATTCCAACTTGCATCTTGAGACTTTCATGTTCCTTGGGCAACAACATGCACTACAACGGCATGATTTTACTGTAACCCCATTTTATTTTCAACCACATCTTTCCTAGTATAAAATGCTTCACAAAGTTAAATAATACAATCACAGAGGGAGCAGCAGCAGAAAAGAGGAATTAAGAGGTACAGACAAGGGAGAACATGTGTTTGCCACTGAGACTTGAAGTGAGATGGGGAGTGGATGAGGCGGAGAAACAGGACGGCAGGAGCCGTGGAGACGCCGCCTGCGCTTCAGCCCAGGGAAAAGGAGGCGGGAGGGAGATGCCCTGGAAGGAAACACCAGAGCCAGCAGCGATCCACAGCCAGGTTCACATCGTGGCGGGAGAAGGTGAAAAACAAGTTCAACGCTCAAAAGACAAATCTCAACTTACAGTACAGTGAGAAGAAATGGAAAATGATTAAAATGACAGGAAATAAGGCACAGTTACATGGATAGCGGCTTATAACACAATATTTACTTGTGAATATCCTGCAGAGATGTCAATGCAGTAAGAGGAAAATGGATCTAACTTTTCAACGCAGTACTGAAAGGCAAGAGCTATGAAGTGGTAATAAGTCAAGAAAACGGACAAACCTTAAATATTTCTAAGTGTTGAATCCAATGAAACTGGTCAAGAGATTCTATTTGAAGTAAAGAACTTTGCTGGTTCAATCTAGAAATCAAAACACAGAAATAAGGGAAAACATCAATGAAGAAAGGAGTGGACTTAGATCTGGTGCAGCACTTAGCGAGCTTTGCTTGTATCCGATCCTACGCTAAGCACCAGCCCTCTCTCCTGCCCTGCCCCTCAGGCTCCTAACATCCCTTCCTGTCACGCTGGCAACTGTCTCCTCCCTGGATCATCATCTTCCTCATTCTTCTCAAATGTGTAAAGGTAGCATTCAAAGAAGACTGCCTTTTTGATAATGACACACAAGGAAGTTCCATGTACCTTTGCACCCACCTCCGCCTCTCCTTCTCGCTTCCACGAACCCACCACATCCTCCACCATCCACGCGGTGCCTGTGCGTTTGGTCCTTGGCACCTTCACGTCTTCAACTGAGGATGGCAGAAATCCTCCTGGTCCTCTTCTGACTGGCACTCTCTCATCCATCTTTCAAGGTCAGTTTCAGACTTGACCCACCATCCACAGGGCCTTTGTGTGCATTTATGTTACATATCGTCTATTATTTATCACCTGCTGAACTATTTTTCTATCCCACTACAATGAATTCCACAAATCCAGAGAATATATCTTAATTCAAAAAAGATTATAACTAAACCCTTAGGGCCTCATGTTTGCCCAAACATGTTCAATAAATATTTTTGTCTTATAGAGATTGGCAGGGTGGGTGGAATGAATTATAAATTCTTAAAATTTTAAAATAAGCACAAAAATAAAGCCAGTGATACCTCAAGATAAGGTATATATGAGAGAAGTTCCATATCTTGATATACAGAAAAAGTGGGGGGAAATGAATAAAAACTGAAACACAATAGGTAAGAATCAAATGTATGAACTCCTTTGAAGCCATCTAAGAAGGAATAGTACACATATTGAAATTTTACTGTTCAAAGAGAATGTAAAAAGTGGTAACTTCTATTAGTATAAAAGCAGCCACTGAATACATAAAAGACTTGACTCTGGCCACAAAGAAACTCTGATTGAAATTAAAGAAAGATTCATGAAAGAGATGATTGGAGAGGTAAAAGAAAGCTATTTTCTCAAATACAATGACTTTTTTTTTAACACTCCATACCTACAGTATTCCATAGTTAACATAAGAATAAGACGATAGGTTAAAACTGTTATGATACTTGATATGCACTGGAGAAGCAGGCTGTTAGCAAAAGCATCCCAATTGTTATATGCTTAAAGAATATTAAAAATTAATAGTACACTAAGGAGACTACTAACAGTAGGTATCTCAAGACTTTATGTGCCTCTGTCTTCCATGGGTAAGGTCTTCTCTAGTTAAAAATTATTTTTTTTTTTTTGAGACAGGGTCTCGCTTTGTAGTTCAGGCTGGCCCTGAGCTCACTATGGTGCCCAGGCAAGCCGCCGCGAACTCAGCAATCCTCCTGTCTCTGCCTCCCGAGTGCTGGGATTACCGGCGTGAGCCACCACGTCCCGCATTGTGGTATGCGGTGTTGACTGTTGGTGGGCGTGTCTCCACGCCCAGCATTCTATGTGGTTACCGGGGATCGAACTCAGGACCTTGCGCTTCCGAGGCAGGCGCCGGAACCACTGAGCTAACCCTCCGGCCCTAGTTTAAACATTTTTATTTTGATTAAAGTTTTTAATTTAAAAAACAGCCTGCTACGCTGTAGGAGAAAAGTTACCCAAAGGCCTAGGGGTTAAAGGCTTGGTCCTCAACTACTCAGAGGGGCAGAATCTTTATGAAGGGTTGCCCCGTAGGCAGGAGTTCAGGCATGGTGGGCTTGTACCCCAGACCTAATATCCATCCTTCGCTTTCCACCTGCCATGAGCACACAGATCTCCTCTGCCACTTGCTCCTCTGATGATTTACTGTGATGTCATAGGTCCACATGAGTAAGAACTGAGCCTTCTGAAAACATGAGCCAAAATAAACTCCTTCTCTTTTTAATCTATTATCTCAGGAGTTTTGTTATAGTGATGGAAAGGTGACTAGACAAGGCCCCCGTGAAAAATAAAAAGGTGGTGCTCCAAGCAGAACCAAAGGGGTCAGCATGGAGAATAAAAACTCTTTTCCAGTTTCAAAGCTTCTTGAAATTCTACCCAAGTGGAGCAGCAGAAGAAGGCAGGGAAACTAATTAGGGTAATAAATTTAAAGGCAGAGGGAAATCATGAAAACCACAGGTGAGCAGTATTCTTTCTCTTCTAGGAATCAAGGTAACCCTAAAAAATGTAATGAGGCTACAAAGATGTCTGCAACACTATAGGCTCTTCAGAAACTTTGAGTGCATCAATGAATAAGTGATAGGGACTAAGAAGAAAATGTCAACAACAAAGTCAGACCAGAAGCAATTTATCACAAAATAAGGACTAAGATTTAGAATTAACTTAAACTAGGAACTGAAAATCACTTAGCTAGGGGCCGGAGATTTAGCTCAGTGGTTCCAGTGCCTGCCTCGCAAGCATAAGGTCCTGAGTTCAATCCCCGGTAACCACATACAATGCTGGGCGTGGAGACTCAGGCCCACCAACAATCAATACCGCATACCACAGTGCCGGGCGTGGTGGCTCACGCCTGTCATCCCAGCACTCGGGAGGCAGAGGCAGGAGGACTGCTGAGTTCGAGGCTTGCCTGGGCTACATAGTGAGCTCAGGGCCAGCCTGAACTACAAAGCGAGACCCTGTCTCAAAAAAAAAAAAAAATCACTTAGCTAGTGCTGCAGAATCTATTCTTTCTTCTCTTTGATTCCTGGAGTTTCTTTAACAGGCATAGCTAAAAACTTCTGAAATGTTCTACCACCAATCTCCGGCAGCAAGAAAAGTTTTTTAAAAAAAAATGTATGAGGGCCAGGGATTTAGCTCAAGTAGCATCACGCCTACCTTGAAAGCACAAGGGCCAGAGTTCAATCCCCGATTCCACCAAAAAAAAAAAAAAAAGTATGAAGAATCAATGACTTTAAAAAAAAAAAGGCTGTATGGAAAGAGAATGGTGAGTTTCTCATGCGATAGACCTGGCAACCCTCTTCCTGTCCAAAATACTGTTTCATACAGAGAAAAGGAAGGACATGTTTTTAACTATACAGGTGTGATAATACAAGGAATCCTCAACAGAGATATCACCACACCACATTACCTATGTTACCTTTCTCTTCATTACTTCATGACAGTAGAGAACTTACCTCAATACCCAAAATGAAAAAAGGTATGGGGTTGTGGAACCCTAATCTCCAATACAGAGAGGAAAAAAACAGATTCACTAGTATACTGATTGAAGAGAGAAAAAAACATCATTTGTAACTATTAAAACCATACTGATTGTATTTACCCAAATATTAGTTATATATGTTGTAACTGTAATTTTTGCAGCTGAACTAGAGAACATTATACCTAATAAAATATAGTGGATTCAGTTACCCTGCCTGACGAAAATGCAGTACAAGTATGAGTGCCCTGGCTAGGCATTATAGCTAAGAGGAACTAAAATGGTGTAACACTGCTGAACCAACTCTGGGGTACACTTTGCATTTCAAAAACTACATCCCAGCCAGGCGTGGTGGCTCACGCCTGTCATCCCAGCACTCAGGAGGCAGAGACAGGAGGATTGCTGAGTTCCAGGCTTGCCTGGGCTACATAGTGAGCTCAGAGCCAGCCTGATCTACAAAGTGAGACCCTGTCTCAAAAAAAAAAAAATTCATCCCAATTTAAGTATAAGTTAATTTGTAAGTTTTGACAAAAATATATAATCTTAAGATACAACAAAAGCTCCCACAAACATTAAATAAAAAAACTAAGAAAAATACAAAGAAAATACTAATAATGTTATTTAGTCTACTAAAATAGCTACTCCGAATCAACAAGAGGAACCTTTCAAAGTAAAAAAGGATATAATCTTATAACAAAAGAATATAAATGCCACCAAACATCCATAGTCAATACCTTCCACTAATACCATCAATAAACATTTTTTTCATAAAAAAGCCATATGATCTCAGCTATAATTGTGACATAATATTTTACATGTACATCAGTTTCCGCATGTCTGTGAAAAAAGACGGAGATCATTTCTGTTTCATTTTCAATTGTGTTTATACAACAAACAGCTGGGGCAGACAGGAAGGTGTCCTCCTCTAAGAGACAGCAAGGTTGTTTACTACTCGGGAAAATCCTGTCTCCCTGTATGGCCAAATCTGGCAGGTTCACTTGCTACCCACCACCAACAATCCAGGTCCCCTGCACTCAGGATTGTCCCCTGTAATAACCTCCGGCACGCGCCACACTGCCAGACTCGTTCGGCCTTTGCCACATCAACCCATGGAAACTGGACCCGCAGGGCTCGTGGGAGGGGATCACACTCTCGGCTGCTGCTGACTGCTGTCCTTTGTTTCTGACTCAGGAGTCTCAGGTTTCCTGCTGCCTCCACAAAACTCTTGGTTTGCAAGGGCACTTGACCATTCTTGGCAATGAAGTGGTCAAACACAGCATTCTTACAAACTGTATAAACTGATTCTCAACTTTTCTGAGAAAGACTACAGCAAATTCTCTGAGGATTTAAAAAAGTATGTATAGCCTTTGGCCCAGAAATGTAGGTATTTGCTCTAAAGAAATAAACAAACCTGCAAATACATACACAAGCGTTCCCTTTATTTGCACTGCCTGTTTCTAGACTCTCAGTGGATGCCCAAATGCATGCATAGGCAGGAAACTGATACAGTCCATGTTTTTCCCTATAAATATATACCTGTGATAAACTTTCAACATTTCAGTTAAGAGAAGCACTTGGTTGCTTCTCTTTGGCGTATCTGAATTCCAGCATTACTACTCTTGCTTGGCCTGTGGGGCCATTATTAAACAAAATAAGGATTACTTGAATTCAAGCACTGCAAAACCATGAGTTAATCTGAAAACCATAAAGCCAAATAAATGACTAACAGGCAGGTGGTAGATTCAGCATGGACACACGATTCATGGAGTCAAGAGGCATGAGATTTCATCACACTGTTCAGAATAGTATACAATCTAAAACTCCAAAATTGTTTACTTTTGGAATTTTCCATTTAATATTTTTGGACTATAACTGACTGAAGCTAATTGAAACTACAGAAATAAAACT
>PVIC010038778.1:0-17460 GCA_004025085.1 Thryonomys swinderianus
AACTCAGGTCCTTGCGCTTGCGAGGCAGGTGCTGGAACCACTGAGCCAACCCTCTGGCCCCAAATATTAGCATTATTAAAAAGAAATAAAATTTTTGTTCACTATAAAAATCCCTTTGTATGCAAATAGCATTCCTTCATGCTAAATTTTTTAGAAGTTGTCTCAAATACTAAAACGTACTCAAAGTTAATATTTGTAATTATAAATTGTGTGCATAAGTAGTATACTGATGATGCCTTAGTAGGGTGACAACCCACTCAGGAGCATGTAATACCCTCTTCAGCATCACCAACACAGACTGCAACAGTCAGATGTCAAGGTGGTCATCTGAGGACAACAAATAGCAGATTGCTTACAATTATCCTACTCTACATAACTTATTTTTTAGTTAACTACTATTTCTACAGCTGTAAAAATCAGTTGTGTAAAATTCAATATATCAAGAGCAGGCACACAGTAAATGCAAACCAGCAAAGTATAAACAAAAGTAGTATGGCTATTGATTTCTCAGTTTAGCCTAATATACACCAACATGTAAAGAGTAAAAGTGCTGAGTGATAAATGCACTAATTACTTCCTCCAAGCCACTAAGCCACAAATTCACAACCAAGTTCCCAGAACAGGTGTTCAGAATATACACAAACTCTGAAATATGCATCTTCTTTCCAACTGGCCATCAAAGCACATAATTCATTTTTTACTACACCAAAGAACATATCTAGCTAGCTCCAAGGGCTGTGTTTTAAATGATGCAACTGAGAAACTCTGTGTTTGAATTCAGAACAACAAGGAACCACTGGCAAAGTCTAAAATGAAAAACAGGCTTCTGACTTACCCAGAGCCAGCTGCTACTGTCCAAACCTAGCTCTTTCCAACAGAGCAGCGGATCTGCATGAGCCACAGCTTAGCTGGACTGTCATTTCCTAAGGCGAGGGGCAGCAAAGGTTTTCCTCACAGAACAAGACTAAAAATTTTAGACACTGAATGTGGGTATCAGCCAATAAAATTTTAATTTTATATAATTTGCACATGTCCCAATATATAAACTTTCTTTTTATAGTTTCCAACCTTTTAAAACTGTCAGAATCACTGTCAAACATTAGGGTGACAAATACACACAGTTGGTCTAGACTTGCTGGATTTGACCCACAGGACATAGTCTGCCCCTGGCCTGGAGGCTTCTCTGCCTCAGCGTGTGACTCTACTCCCTAGGGACACAAATCTACAAATGGTGAACTTTTCCTTTTGCTCATCTAAACCAGGATCCCCAGTCTTTCTGCCCCATAGATCTCGAAGTCCAACAAAATAGTGAAGTCAAAAAAGAAAGAATAGCCCAAAGGGGGGGCATCAACCCCTCCTTTTGTGTTGCTTTCCAGCTCTGTGATCTTGTGAAACTTAGGGAACATTCCAAATCTCCATTTCACTGTTTGTAAAGAGATTACCCCACCCAACTACCTGAAGATAACAGTGTACGCACCCCTAATATCAAATAAGGCTTGTATGTGGAAAAGGAAGCTTAAGCTCTTCAGAAGACTCCAACTGCAAATCAGAAGTGGGTGATTTTTCATTTATAAATTGCTAGGTTAGAAAACAATATAGGTCCCCCAAGGAGAAAAACAAAGCTTGGCAAAGGTAGCTAATTCCTAGGAAAAGGAGCAAAGAGTAATCCATTGGCTGCATGCCATTTTCCACAGTTCTTAGAAGAGGCTTTAAAGTCAGCAAATATAAGTTGAGAATCTCTTTGTGGAGGCAAAACAGAATAGACTCTCAGCAGAGCAAAGAAAACTCCACCCTTTGTTTTGGAGAATTTACTGTTAATTAAATATAAACACCTTATATAAATAAAAAACTTATATATAAGTTTATTTATATAAACACTTATATAAATAAAAAGCAAGAATGATCTGTATAAACCCAAAGAACTAAATCAGAAAAACTGGAAGCCACACAAAATAAAGAGAAGTACAAGAAGCTAGACTTACACACTGAGTGAATTTCAAAGATAGACATAAAGTATGCAGAAGACAAACCCCTCTTTCTCTTCTAGCAGTTTCTCCAGCACATTACTCTCCCTTTCCACCCTGCAAATTGCTAGTTTGCATCTGTAGATAGGGACAAACCTTTCCCTTCCTCCTTGAATGTACCACAGTAAATTAAAGGGCTTATAAATGAACATGGCTGAAAAATACTAGTCTGGATAGAAACATCTGAAACCTCTTCCCTCATTTTTACCCAAAACTTGGTTTCTACCCAACTTAGATCATAAAATAGTCAAGGTGCCTCAGACAACACATATAGATTTGGATCCGGCTCTGGAAACCTGGATGCAAAGACTTGGCAGGAACTATACATCCATCCCCTGTGCTCTCACTCAGAAGGCAGACAGCGAGGAAAGATAAATCCAAGTGAAAACTTCTCTGTCACTGGTGATGCTTTTGTCTGGCCAGAACTCCAATTCTACGAGAAAATTGTTCAAAGTGAAATGCTGGCATTACTCCAGGCTAAAAATGAAATGGCAAGTGAGGAAACAAACACAGCTCACTGCAGAACTCGGTAAACGTGAGAAAAAGTAGTAACCTCAACTGGAGTCAAGCTGAGAACATTTCAATTAACGATAACTGCAACTCAGAGATCACGTTTCCTATTACAGTGGAAAAATGGACAATCACTACAAATGTTTTCAAGAAAGAGAGACATACAGGTAGACAAATAGAAGGACTGAGGCCAGGGGATTACTTGAGCTCAAGAGTCAACAGTTCAAGACCAGCCTGAACAACATAGTGAGAATTCATTTCAAAAAACAAAAGGTGGGGATTGCTATAGTCATTTCCAGTAGGAACATAATGACACAGTGTCTCCAACATAGATTTAGCTAAAGGGGTGATTTTCAAGTCTTAGCAATTATGCCTCTCAGGGAACATCTGCCCATTTCTCCTTTAGTCTCTCTACACACACAACACACACACACACACACACACGGAGGTATTTCTGGCATCTAGCAGGTGAAGGGAAAGGGTACTAATTAACATTCTGCAATGCACAGGACAGCCTCCAACAACACAGGGGTCCTGGATCAAAATGTCACTTGGGTCCAGACATGTGAAGTTAATCCATTCCTCAGTGACTACTGGGACAGGTTGTCAAATACGGCAGGTCAGAAATGATAACACTCTTCTTTAAAACTTATTAATCTATACAACTTCAGCACACTAAAGAAGAGCCTCCTATTTCATTGTAGTATTTAAGGTATAAAATGAAAGAGCCCATGATGCTATTGATGCTACCCAACTGTATACCTTGTACACTTACTAGCTCATCACATAACTTTAAGAACCCATACCCTATACAGAAGCATACAAAGTGGTAACTGCTGGCTCCCCCTTACAAACTATTATTTTCCCACATTTAGGCCCTACCTGAATTTCTTGTGTCCACATGCCTAAAGTTACCAATCCTCAGATCTCAACAGTGGGTTCTGTGTGGTCTTTTAGAAAGTAAAACATTCAAATCTCAAATTCTCTTTCTCTGATGTTACAATCCATTAAGTTTATGGTTTGACTCCATGAAATTTATAAACCAGACAAGGAAGCAGCTGACTTTACTATAAACTTAAAGACAGCCAGTAATGCTTCTGTAAAAAATAAAAAGTGTTGGTAATGAAATGGAATAAAATATAAAATGGCTCAAGAGATCCCTCTAAAACTAATAAAGCTTTGTGAGGTTATTTTTTTCCCCCAGTGAAGGATTCCTCAGGCATCTCAAGAAAGAAATTTTCCTGGGGAAAATTTTTACATAATATAATACACAATATATATCCATTTGCTAAAGGCATTTACTTGTCTACTTTTTGGACATTATCCAAAAAGAGGTATTTTTAAATCATGATACAATCCAGTTCAAATCGAAAGGAATAACAAGGCTTCAAATAGCCATTTATAAACCACCAGGACACCTTATAGAAAGAAAAGCACCGATAACTGACAGCAATCCATCTTTATTTGAAGGTTCTCAAGCTAACAAAGCAAGCACTGTCCCACAGAAATGCAGAAAGATGAGTGGTTTAGGCTACCAAACTTTCCGAAACACTCAAAAATAAAGAACTCACCTGAACATAATCCTAACTTACAAATGTCTGTCATCAGAATTACGTGCAAGCAGAAAAGCATTTAATTAATGGGGGAAAAAACGTATCACATGATCCCAACAATAACAAGACAATATATCAGAGAGTCATTTAAATGCAACATCCAGTTTCGGAGAGGGGCTCGCAAATAGACACAAAACTGGAAAACTCCAAGATTTCTAGAATGCGGGAAACTGCAGCAGAGTAATATATTTGGACAGACATGTGGTGAGGCTCTTTAATCCGCCTAGCTGTAAAAAGTTTTGTTTTACAAGATCTTGACTAGACTGACTGCTGCAGATCCAGCTTCGGGACACAAGAAACAGCTGGAGTTGAGGAGAGGAGGGGACAAACTGTAGCCCTTACACGGACAAAAAACAAGGTTTCCCTGCGCTGTTTTTGGCAAGAGGTGGGTGTCACCGGCCGCGTCCTGGGCTCTTGGAAGGAATGACCCCATCGATCAGAAACCGCACTGCGCCTGTGTTTAGTCACAGAAAGCATCCTGCCTCGCCCAACACGGCCAAAGCAAGCCTACAGCCACCGCGGACAAGGAGAGCTGCAGGGAAGGTGCCGGACCCCACGACCTGCAAGAGCAAAGCGAGCCCCAGCATACAGCGAGGAGAGTGGGGCGCGCTCAGCTTAGGGGGAACTTCGAGAGCGCGCGCGAGGGCCGCCCCGCGCCTCCCCGGGACCCCGCGCCCCCCGGGACCCCGCGCCCGCGCGCTTCCGCAAGCCGGTAGGGGTCGCTCGCTCCGGCCGCGCACACCTGGCGTCCCGACAGGCCCGGGCCCCGCCTGCGCACCTGGCCGGCCGGCCGGGTCGGGCGCTCACCTGTGGGGATGCCGGCGGGCGTCCCCGCGTTCTCGCCGACGCAGGGCTCCCAGGGACGCAAGACGAGCGCCCAGAGCAGCAGCCGGGGCTTCACGGAGCCCCAGCCCATGGTCTCGCACCCTGGCGGCCCGCGGGGCTCGGACACCCCCTGCCCGCGGCGGCGCACTTCTCGCGAGAGCGCGGCGACCCTCGGTCTGTCCCGAGCGACGACGGCGCGCGGAGCCGGCGAGCGGGAAGCGCACGCGGGGCGCGCGGACAGAGCCAGGCGGGGGCGGCGGCGCGGCGTAGCGCCGAGGGCGCCGCCACCTTATAGACTCCCCGAGGGGAGTGACGGGGCGGGCCGCGCCCTGGCCATTGGCCGCCGGCTGACCCGACGCCGCCGCGGCCCCAACTGGGGCGGTCGCCTGCGCGCGCCTTCAGGGCCCCCGCGGCCGAGGCCGCCCCCGTGTGAGGAGCTTCCGCGACTCCGTGTGGACGTGTGGAGCCTCACGCAGCTGCGGCTGGGCCGTGCGCTCGGCGAGGGGCCTCGGCCGGGGGAGGCGCCGCGCTCTTCCATGTGGCCGGCGCCCGCGCTGCCCCAAGGGTGAGACTGCCGCCCAGGACCCCGGCTGCTCCGTTGGGAAGCGACTGCGGTTCCAAGACAGGCTTGGGCGAATGGCGCCTGCCCGCCTTAATGCAGAGGGCAAGTTTTATCGCGGTGTACAGGCAAGCCGTGTTTTTTATTCTATTCTGCAGACAGAAAGTTTTGATTGTCCAGTGAACACTTCTCCTCCGCCGCTCTAGCCAGGAGGGAGAACTAACCGTACACTCTTTCCAGTAACGAGGCTTGTAAATCCTGTGGGATCGGAGCCCAGCCTGTGTAACCTGGGGCTGTGCCTTACAAGATATCCAGTCCACATGGAAAATTACTCGCGAAGATGTACCGAGAGCCATCCCTGGCTCCTGGACGCCTCCCTCACTGCTTCCAGTTTTGACTGAACATTTTTTTTTCATTCTCCTATCTTAGCCCATGGTTTAACCTGTTGAAATAAACAGGAGCAAAGACTCAAATTAAGACAGAAGTTTGACGATTTTATCTCCAACATTCCGTGAGGTGAACTGTTGTATGGAAGAAATGAGAATCAAACTTAGCATTCTGCCATCTTTCACCTACATCTTCCTGTAATAAAAAAGAAACAACCAAAATAAAGTATTTGGGCGAATAATCATCCTAACTCGGAATCTTTGAAATTAAAAATTTTAAAAAGTCCATCATAATCACATTTGTCTAAAATTAACATGATGATAAGCACTACATAGCAAGATCTTCTACAAGGGAGGAAAAATGTTGTTTGGGGCAAGACATTTTGTAAAAATAATCATTTATTGTGCCCAGAACTAAGCCAGTGATTATTTGTTTCAAAGATTTGGTCTCGATTTTTTTTTTTTTTTTAAGAAAAGGAATAATGGAGGAAATTCAGAGAGGACCAAAATAAAGTAGCGGAAAGTATGACCTGTGAGAAGATTAAATCACGGTCTATATGGTCTGAAAAAGACTATGAATTGGATTCTTGAATAACATCTTTCAGTGGGTGGCAAGAGCAGCTCCATAAACTTGGCAAAAAAACAAACAGCATCACCCCGCAAAGTTATAGTAGTTTGATAACCATAGCTGTTGTAGCAGAATCCCACACCTGCCTCTAACAAACTCCTTGAACCTGGTTTCTTGCTTCTTCAGTATTCAAGAACCTGCATGGATTTCTACTCTTCCGTCCGCTTCTTGCCTTCCTGCACACATACAGCTTCTCCACATCAGAAGTGTGTAGGCTCAAACCGCAGTCCACCAATAATTGCAGGTTACTATGGTAGTCCTTTTCTTTTGAGTCATGACGTTAGGAGTGTATGCAGTGAACGTTTCTTTGGGATTTTCAAAATACCCAGACACTTCAATTGCAGTCTGAAAGTGTACTGATCCTGAAACCAAATATTTCCTGCCTTACATTTCCAGCCGTCTGCTGAACGTTTCCCCTTAGATGTTCCACTGGCTGAAATGCACCATGTCTTTAACTCATCGCATCTAGTTCCCGCTCCCAGTTTCATCATCTCTGTTGATGACACTACTCCTTTCTAATTTGTGTGTTTGGCTTTAGGCACTGCACTTTTCTTTCGCCCTCATACCTGCCAAGTCACAGAGTTGGCTTCCAAATCTTGTCATTGCTTTCCCTTCACATTTTTGTCTCCATGTGTCCTTTTTCACTCTCACTGTTACCCCACAAGTAACACATTTCCTTAATATATCCTAAAGGTGCTGCTTATGCAGTTTTCTAACTGGTCACCCTCTATGTAGACCTTCCCTGCCCCAACACAATACTAATGTATAGTACTGCTACAGTCATGATGGTTAGGTAGCCTTTTGATTACTTCAACTGCTAACTTCAAAGGTTTTATAAAGGTTTTGAAAATAATCCGAATTACTGAACCTAGAATTCGAAATTTTTCAGTGTTAAACTAAACTAACTCATGTGCTCTACTCAACCAATATAGTTAATTATATCATCTCCCAAAGCGGGTCAAATACTTGATCATTTTTATTCTCTAGAGTTTATGAAGGATTCTGTTTTCATTTGTTTTCCTCCAAAGGCCAACTCTGAGCCAAGATTCAATAAGCAGCAGTTTGTGCAGTATGTAAAACAATGTAGGTGACATAAAGAAGATCGCCAGTAGTAGAGGCATTTATAAATCTAACATAATGACTAAGGATTGATGTATAACTTGCCAGGAAACAAGAGAACTAAGGTAAATATATTCCCACCACACATCAGTCACTGAATTGAGGGCTGAGGGAAGCTACTTAATTTCTGGACATTCCTAATCTGCTATACTCAAAAAGATATAGCAACCCTCCAGTAATGATGTAAATCCTGATGTTGAAAAGTCAAGTTGACATGCTCCAAAATGTTAAGAGTTCTGAAGAGAAATGAGAGAATTTTAGGTAGCATCTGCTAAGACACCATTCCATTGTTCATGGTGTTCCACTAGATGAAATGGGGTTACAAACCCCTCCCCCTTCCTACTTTCTGTCATGTGTAGGTGCCACATGCTCTAAGATGGTCAACTGAAGTGCCTTCCTTACCTCAGTTAGGGTAGGTGACCTTATCCCATGATCTCTAAATCCTTATGCAAACCTTTCCAATGGACAGTTTGGGGTTGTTTGATTTTTTTTTTTTTTTTTAGTAAGCAGTTTTTTAAATTACAGTTTAAAAAGCTCTTTTGTGGAGCTTTTACTCTTCAGTGAAGAAAGATAGACTAAACATGCAATGGTAATAAGAGATACAGAAAAATAAAGAAAGCTAAATAGAAAATACCAAGAAGGCAAGGGTTCTTTGAAGCCTTAAGGAAAATGTTCTAGGAAAACTCCACTGACAAGATAGTACTTAAACAAAGATCCAAAAGTGGCAAGAAAGAGGCTCAGATGCCTAAAGGAGACTGTGTTCCAAGCTGAAGAAACCAGAAATGCAGAGACCCTAACCCAAGAACATATCTGGAGTACTATGAAGAGGAAAGAGCCCTCACTGAGGGCTCAGTGACTGGTCAAGAAGAGTACAAAATGGAACCCAAAAGGTGACAAATAGGGCAGAGGTAAATATGTGAGAAGTCAATGACAGGTGTACAGCCTAACTCTGACCTTTGCTCTGAATGAATTAAACAATTAGAATGGTTTTTGAAAGAAAAACGAGCCAAAATAGGACAGTCATCACAGAGCTTTAATGGAGGTGCCTGCTGGCATTCCTCGAACAATGGCGAGTGAGAGTATAGGGAAGTGGAGTGAGGTCTTTATGAGGATTTGGAGTTTGGAAAAGCATTGTGCCAGATTAAGATTGGCTTGTCCTGGGTGGCAGGCTAGGGAGCTTGCTGAGAGGCTACCCTTCGGTGCATGAGGGAAAGGAAGCCATTTGGGATCTGGCACAGTTTAGGGACCATTTTGTAGGATGCCGACTCTAACAGTTTTCAGTTTACACTATTTGAAGTAGGGTTTGAAAAGCATCATAGACCAGTTTCTAGATTAGACAAAGAAGAAAGGCCTAGAGACAATAAAACACAAAGCTTGGAGAATAATTTGTGGCCAATGCTATGATTCAGGAAAGATGATGATAGCTTTAACCAGGTTGGTAGCAGTCAACCAGAATAGGCTTCTAAATAAGTTCTGTTATACAGCTAAAATAAATTGATGTTTTGAATGTGGGTGTAAGAAAAAAAATCAGGAAATGTTTATTCAATGAATGTCTGTTGAGTGAATGAGAAGTCAGGTTTTGGAAACACATATTAACCCTGGGAGTGGACAGGGAAGGGAAAGTTAAATGAAATACATGAGCAGGAAAATAAACCAGGCAGCCAAGAACTAAAACTCAAACCAAACCCTTTTGAGGGGGAAAGAAAAAGAAGTCTACAAAGATGACTGATAAAGTCAGAGAGATAAGAAAAGTGTCTCCTTAAGAAATAGAGAAACCTGAGAGAAGGTCGCTGAATTTAACACTAGGGCTCTAAGTTTAGGATAACAGCTAAATAAGAGCAGTAACTATAGTGAAATAACTAGAAGTGGGGACAAGGACACAAAGAAGCAAATTTCCTGCTAGGACTTGACTATGTGGTCTAAATCCGCCCTCTCCTGTAGATGTCAGGGTGTGGCCATTCTAATTTTAGGTTGATCAAGTTACTACAAAGGTGAAGCTGCCCTGTACATATAAGAGTTTTGTACTACTCCATGGGTTCCAGTAGTTTTCAAGTTCTTTAAATCATTATCTGATGGGACTAGTTTTTTAGGTGACTTCTTCAAGGTTGAATATCGTTTAGAACACAAAAAACTGCTTAACATATAATAAGCAAAATCTCTTTCTTTGGCAATGAATCCAGATATATTAGTAGGGGTAGCATGAAGTTTTACTCCTCTAGTTTCTTTTTCGTCTTTGGGAAAAATAAACATACTTTTAAAATACTCTGGTTCTCATTAAACACTTGCACGTTAATATTGTTTCTTTCTAACCTTGATTATTTTCAGTCCTCTTAGCATACTTATATAGAATCTTCTCTAGATAGTATTATTTATGAAATCCTTATACCTAGCAAAATGATGTCAGATGTGAAACTAAACCCAGCCAAATTTAAATAAAAAGAGGAAGCCAGGATGACAAAGACAGCCAGAGAATGTGTAAGTGTTCTGAGGATGATTCTAGCAGATGTTTAATGACTACTCGAAATGATTGGGACAGAGCTGTCTAGTCCATGAGTCACCCTACATGGTCGGCAGCAGACATTTGTGGTGTCTGCCTTCAGTCTTCTAAATATGGTTTTCTAAAGTGCTATGCTACAGCGGATCTGTTGACAAAAGTTACACCGGAATGCCATTAATTATGATACACCACAATATTCTGTCAACATTTTCTTGTTCAACAGGGGTTTCTAATGATTACTTTTTGGCTTCCTGCTCTATAGTTTCTCATTCTCCTGTGTCTGCACTGCTCAAAGACGTATTTGCCCTCAAGTGTGTGAGCTAAACAATCAATGAGAACCTGTGGGTAATAGGGGCACCTGGGATACAGTATTCTAGGTCAGGACCAAGCTGTAGTCTGGAGGCATCCGGCTGTAGTCTGGAGAAAGTATTGCTGCAAAACTACCTACTTGGGCCAGGCATAGTGGTTCATGCCTGTAATCCCAGCACTTGGGAGGCAGAGGCAGGAGGATTGCTGAGTTTGAGGCTTGCCTGGGCTACATAGTGAGCTCAGGGCCAGCCTGAATGACAAAGCGAGACCCTGTTTCAAAAAAAACAAAAAACAAAAAACTGCCTACTTGGTATTAGAATAAAAGGACCTAAATTCCAGGGGTACAGTAAAGTCTGAGGTTTTCTTTTATTAACCTAAGTACTCTCTACTTGGTTTTATATTTGTAATTCATAACATTTCTACAGATCTTTCTAAAGATTAAAATAATATAAAAAGTCACCCACCCACCTAATTAATGTTTAATGCTGGAGTAGTTTGTGATGAGAACATTTGTCAAAGCATTTTTTCTTGTTGTTGTTGTTCCTGTAATCATACTCAGGATCATGTGCTTGTCAGGAAGGCCCTGTGCAGCTGAAATAAATCCCTGGTCCACCTTTTTTGTTGTTGTTTTGAGACAGGGTCTCACTATGTACTTCAGACTAGCCTTGAACTCATTATGTAGCCCAGGCTGATCTCAGCCTTGCAGAGATCTTCCTGCTTCAGCCTTCCAAAAGCTGGGATTACAGCTATGCACCATACCACCCAGCCTCAAAAACTTTACTTCTTTTTTTTTTTCCCGAGACAGGGTCTCGCTTTGTAGTTCAGGCTGGCCCTCAGCTCACTATGTAGCCCAGGCAAGCCTCGAACTCAGCAATCCTCCTGCCTCTGCCTCCTGAGTGCTGGGATTACAGGCGTGAGCCACCACACCCGGCACTGTGGTATGTGGTATTGATTGCTGGTGGGCGTGAGTCACCACGCCCAGCATTGTATGTGGTTACCAGGGATTGAACTCAGAACCTTGGGCTTGCGAGGCAGGCACTAGAACCGCCGAGATAAATCTCCGGACCTCAAAAAGTTTTTATAGAGATGTTAGAAAGAAAAGGCCAGAGTTCACAGATATAGTACACTGTCACATTTTCTTTTATTATCTTAAATAAATACTCATTTTTAACCTTGTTTATAACTCAAGATCTTTTTTGTTTTGTTTTGTTTTGTTTTTTTGAGACAGGGTCTCGCTTTGTAGTTCAGGCTGGCTCTGAGCTCACTGTGTAGCCCAGGCAAGCCTGGAACTCAGCAATCCTCCTGCCTCTGCCTCCTGAGTGCTGGGGTTACAGGTGTGAGCCACCAACCCCGGCACTGTGGTATGTGGTATTGAAAAATATCTGACATAAATACATGAAAAGAGAAAATGTTTAGTTTGCGCCACAGTTTAAAAGATTTAAGTTCATATTCAGTTCACTCCAATGTAGAAAGATCCTGGCTAAAGAGCACAGTGAAGCAAGGATGCTTACCTCATGGTGGGCATGAAAAAAACAGATGTGAGGAGAGCCAGAGGGAAAGGAGGGGGTAGGGGACAAATAAAGCTAATGTGTTTAGGGGGCAGAGGTTGTGGACTGGATAGAATGGGCAAAAATGACAATTAAATCACGTCATATACTAGTACAAATTCTCAGCCGGGCGTGGTGGCTCACGCCTATAATCCCAGCACTCGGGAGGCAGAGGCAGGAGGATTGCTGAGTTCGAGGCTTGCCTGGGCTACAGAGTGAGCTCAGGGCCAGCCTGAACTACAAAGTGAGATCCTGTCTCAAAAAAAAAAAATCTCAATATTGAGTGTGATCATGATGTGTATATACAATGTACCAATAAAGATTAAGAAAAAAATTACCTTTCAGGTTATATACCCGGTGACTTCCTCCAAATAATCCCCACATCCTAACAGGACATTTAGCTATGAGTTTATCAATGGACCACTGAATTCATGAGGTTAGCCGTGCCAAGATCTAATTGCCTTCCAGAAGACACTCCTCTGAACACTGCTTTCCTGAAGATCCAGCCCTCAATACATGAATTTTGGAGGAACATATTACATTTGCACTGTAAGACATTCCATGGGATACAGAAATATTTTTGCAGCAGAACCAAAAGGAAGAGAATTTAAAGATTTGCCAATAAAGAAGAGTATGACATTGGCCCACAGGCCATCCCTTGCCTTGCCTGGTCCATATACAACATGCCAGAGCTTTGCATTGTCTTCTTTAGAGTGTTTTTCCATTACAGGCTTCCAAAGGGGATGTATTTTGCCAGGTATAATTTTCTGTATTATAGGCACAGATCACAATGGACAGAGCCATTTCGACCGTTTTGAAGTCTGCCATAATCATCACGCAGCCATTTTAATCACTTCATGGGAAATGGAAAACGCTCAGTGACCTCCCTGGAGGCACCACATTTTGTAAAGTTCTCTGACATTTTCATCACACCAGATTGGCATCAGAAAGTAGATATTTGGAGACTGCCCTTTAATTTATCTTTCACTTTATCACAGTGTTTTCCTTAATTACCACTGCACTGTTACTCTGTAAATGTGGGGAGGGCCGTTTTATTTTTTCAGCCATTAATTTAAGTCTTAAGAACTACAATTTAGAGACAACACAAACTTTATTCCAATAAGAAAATGAGGGTTTATATGTTGGTTATAAAAGGCAAATAAGTAAAGAACAAGTTTTTAAATAAGAATTGTTTTTCCTTAAAAATTTTAAGTCTCACCAGGCATGGTGGCTCACGTCTGTAATCCCAGCACTTGGGAGGCAGAGGCAGGAGGATTGCTGAGTTCGAGGCTTGCCTGGGCTACGTAGTGAGCTCAGAGCCAGCCTGAACTACAAAGCGAGACCCTGTCTCAAAAAGAAAAACAAACAAACAAACAAAAAACAAAAAAAATTTAAGTCTCTGTAAGTGGGAAATGCAATGTAATTGATTATTTCCATGCCTCCTTTAATTATGCAGTTTTTCAGTAATGATTAATTACTGGCTAACTCAGAAAAAACACTAGTTGTGACTAATTTCCTCATATCAAGGTTCCCCAAGAATCAACCACAGAATTAGACAATCTTTTTTTGTCTTCATGCTATCCATGGTGCTCAGTCAACAGAATGAATGTGAGGCCACTATGTTTTAGACACTTTCGGGGTCCTAAGATGCATTAGATGTTTCTCTCACACAAGAAAATCACTGGGCTGAGTAATAAATTAAATCACATTGAGCCTCTTGACAGTATATCTAAATTAATATTGAAGAAAAATACTCTCATTTTTTAAAATAAAATTATTAGAAATTGGTTTATACTTAAATGCTAAGTCATTGGACTTGTTCTTTTGTGCCTTTTGTTTGGTCCATGTTAAACATGAATATCAGGGTTTTTTTAAATATAAAAAATCCAAGCAAATAATTTTCCTATTTCAGTTACCTCAAAACAAACCCATGTTTCATGGACTTACACTAACATGTTTGCTGCACTCTTGGGCATTATGTTAATAGGAACTTATATAGAAAAAGAATGGGAACTACTTTGATTCCTGTCTTTGCCCAGAAAGTGCCCCAAAGACTTGGCTTTTTGTTGTGGGCCAGAACTATGTTACAAGGACAATCCTAAACCAGCCAGGCCAGGACAAGGCCCTTTTAACCCATTTAGAGTATTCAGAGCTTTTCCTGGAGTTGTAGATCGGGGTCAACCTGAGAATCAGGAAAGTGTTTATTCTGGATACTTAAAAACAATTTAGGTTGGAAGAATGTAGAACTGACTGGGTAACCAAGTCCATGAGTGATTTGCTGACTACCCATGAAGGAGGATCCACTGCTCTTATAACGACAAACACACACACACAAAATGTCAGAGTATCTACCCCTAATCATCTCAGTGTTTGGCAGTGTTGTTTATATTAATATCCAGGGTTCATATGATGATGGCTATGAAAATAAAGTTCACTGTTAAGCTAAATAATTTATTATGATTTAATTTCCTTTCTCGTATTCTTTCTGCTTGTCCTAGAGTTAGTAATTTCAAATTCTTATTTGTACAGGATTCGATAAATTATCATTAAATTCTTTATTATAGTGGAGGTTGACCTGGAACTCCCTATGTAGCCCCAGCTGGCCTTGAGCTCTTAATCTTTTTGTGCCTGCTTCTTTAGTGCCTGGATTACTGGCATATGGCACCATGAAGGATTAAGTTGCTTAGTTTCTATATGCCATTACTTTACCTTTATTCACTAGCAGCAATAAACTGTAGAACTTTGATCAATGTTGTCAATCACAACAGGCAACTTCTTCTCTTCTTTTTTTTTCTTCCTTTTTCAAAAAAGATAACTCGCTCTATTCTGTGCCCCTGTTTACCTCATACTTCAGAATGCCTTCATCTTGCTGGTATATTAGTTCCTTAGCCCTTTGGTTTATTCCACTGTTTTAATGGACTATACCATTCATTAACTACCTAGGAAAAGGTGCCTGAAATGTGTTTTGCAACTTTATATGCCTGAAGCTCTGTTCAGTTCACTCTAATGTTTTAAATGCCATTTTATAATATAGAATTTTTTTTTTTTTGAGACAGGGTCTCACTTTATAGTTCAGGGTGGCTCTGAGCTCACTATGTAGCCTAGGCAAGCTTCGAACACAGCAATCCTCCTGTCTCTGACTCCTGAGTGCTGGGATTACAGGCGTGAGCCACCACGCCGGACACTGTGGTATGCGGTATTGATTGCTGGTGGGCATGAGTCTCCACGCCCAGCATTGTATGTGGTAACCGGGCATTGAACTCAGGACCTTGCGCTTGCGAGGCAGCGCCAGAACCACTGAGGTAACCCTCCGGCCCTATAATATAGAATTATTGATGTCATTTTCCTCTAGCATTTTGTATTGATAACCACATTTTGGTAGTGACTTTTGATCAATATTGTGCTTAGAAATTTTTTTCCCCTCTCTTTTCCCACTCTAAATCATCTGTTGTTCATGGTGATGATGTAAAATTCGCAGAGGCAGAATGACGCTTTTTTTTTTTTTTTTTTTTTTTTTTTTTTTTTTTTTTTTTTTTTTTTTTTTTTTTTTTTTTTTTTTTTTTTTTTTGAGCTTTGTAGTTCAGGCTGGCCCTGAGCTCACTATGGAGCCCAGGCAAGCCTCAAACTCAGCAATCCTCCTGTCTCTGCCTACTGAGTACTGGGATTACAGGCGTGAGTCACCACGCCCAGCACTGTGGTATGTGGTATTGATTGCTGGTGGACGTGAGTCACCACACCCGGCATTGTATGTGGTTACCCAGATCAAACTCAGGACCTTGTGCTTGCGAGGCAGGAGCTGGAACCACTGAGCTAAATCTCCAGCCCTGGTTATGCCTTTCTGACATAAGTTATTTGTGTTATTTTGCTCTACATATTCAATGACATTTCTCTGAAAATCTTTCCAGTCTATTTACTTTCCTGCCCTGATCTCCTCATTTCCTATTATCTTTTTCTATTTTTCATTTCTTTGCATTTGTCTTCTAGTTTCCTAAAAAAATTCTTTAAATTTTGTATCACTCTCAAAATTTTGATACCTTAATTTAAATTTTAGGAGCTCATTTTCTGAGCATTTATCTTTCAATAACACTTTTATTCTAAAGACTTTTTTGGCAGTTTTCGTTTATGTCATACCTGCACTGTTTCTTCCAGTCCCTTTTTTAACAACAACATTTATGCAGAGATTTACCTCAAATTTTTGTCCCTGTGTGAGTGAAGTATTCAAATCACAGAGTAATCTATATGCATAGGGTGCTTGTCAACCCATGGACAAGAGTAAAAGGATGAGATGAGGAGAACAAATATTTCGAAGTATGTTGTCTGGGAAAGGTTTCAGATGCCGGTGTCTGTTTTTCTTCTTATTCTAATTCCTCAGTAGTAGAAACTTTCAATCTCCTGAGTGTAGGAGAGGTGTTTTTTTGTTTTTTTTTTTTTTGGGGGGGGTTGTGTTTTTTTTGTTTTTGAGATAGGGTCTCGCTTTGTAGTTCAGGCTGGCCCTGAGCTCACTATGTAGCCCAGGCAAGCTTCAAACTCAGCAATCCTCCTGTCTCTGCCTCCCGAGTGCTGGGATTATAGGGGTGAGCCACCACGCCCAGCGGAGAGGTGTGGTTTTTAAAATTGGTTGTTACATTATGGTTCTTGGAGAAGGTAGAAGAATCACATCAGTCTTAGTCTTCATTGTGTACATCTTCACTGAACTGTCATGTTTAGGTGCGTTGCCTCACACTGATTTTTGTCTGAGTCCCTGAGTGCATGTCCTTCTCTTCCATATTATATAAGGAATAAACCTCTGTGTTACTGGGGTAACAAAGAGAATGTTTTAGTAACTTTCTATGGCTAGGACACAATCCTTGATGCCCACAGCATAGAGAAAGAGAGGTGTATTTTGATTCACATTACAGTCCATGTATGGCTAGCTCAAACACAGTCCTGTATGACAGAGGGACAGGGTGTAGGAAAAGCTGTTCACATAAGGGCAATCTGAGAAGCAGAGAGCAGGGAAGGACCCAAGGAAGGGGACCCATCCCTGCAGGTCACACCCCTACTGACACCAGACCTCCTAGCATCACAGTTAGCTGCAGGCTCCCAATGGTGCAAGAAACTATAACAGAGTTTTCTGGCCAGGCCAGTGGGACTGGGGATCCGAGGCCCTCACGTCCTCCTGCATGGACTTTAGATCAAACTTTTTGTCTATAGCCCTGGCATTTAACTCACATTTCAAAGTATTTTGTTGTTTCACATTGTGAAAGAATATTTTTTTTTAATACTAGAGATTGAGCTCAGCTCAGAACCTTGTGTTTGCCAGGTACTCATAAGCTAAATCCCCAGCCTAGACAGGCTTTGTTTATCAAGAATTTCTGTTTCTTGTTGGAATTCTACTTGCATGTAGCCAGGTTTTAGCTTTCTGAAACCTATATATAAAACCTAAGTGATCAACACATTAAAC
>PVIC010038779.1:0-17451 GCA_004025085.1 Thryonomys swinderianus
CTAAAGGCCTCGCTGCAGGGCCCTGCCACGGCCCCTCATGAATCACATTCACTGGGATCAAAACGAGAAGCCAGTGCCGGCTCTACTCTGACAGAAACAGGCGCAGGGGATGTGCTTCCTGCCCAGCGTCCTGCAGGAGAAAGGCCTGGCTGCCATCACTTGGGTCTGCGAAGTCCTAATGGGTGCTCATGAGAGCCACTCCCTCCCTGTACAGTACAGGGAACCAGGCGGACAGGGCTCGGACAGGGCCGCCTAATTTCCACTAGCTGTGACACTTGCGGTTAGTGTTTCTTGGCCCTAGTCACCTCTGAGGCAGGTGGAGGTGGGGGACTGAGCTAGCAAGGAGACCCCCCCTCCAAAGGAGCCCAGGACAGGTGAGCACCTGCTCCCTAGACAGCCCAGCATGGGTCTAGGAACTTTTACCGGCTTCTAACACAAGGCTTCCTGCCAAAAAGCTTCCTTCCTCATTAGTCACCATTCCAGATACTCTGTTAAGTGGTCCCAGCTCCTCGCTGAGGAGTTTGCTAGCCTAGAAGCCAGCAGAGCACCAGCCACCGGGGCCCAACCAGGTGAGGGGCAGGTGAGGGGGGCGGGCCTTGGGCAGCCATGCCGCCCGGAAGTGGTACCAACCTCCCTGGTGTTACCTCCCGGGGGGAAGCCTTGGTTTCTGGCGCAGGGCTTCTTGGAAGCCATCAGGGGCTTTACAGGAAGTAGCTCAATGCATCCTCACAGCGGGTTTGCAAGCGGAAATACTCACCTGAGAGCGCTGGGCAGGCGGCCAGCGGTTTTGGACTCTACTTCAGAACCCACACTCACAAGAGCTCAGCCACAGCGGCAGCGCGCACCTGGACACTAACACCTGACAGTAAACAGACACCCCAGCCGCCAAGGGACCTGGCCCAGCACCTTGGGCCTACGAGAAAAGCAAACACCTTCCTTCAGATGAAATCTTGGGATCCCAAGGACGGGGCTACAGACATCTCTGGGTGAAGGGGCTGGGGCGACAGGAGCCACACACACACTCAGAGGGGGGTAAAAAGCCCACTTTGGGTTGGACGAGGTGCCACATATCTATAATTGCAGCACTCAGAGCGGGCTGAGGCAGGAGGGTCACCGAAAGTTGGAGGCTGGCCTGGGCTCTAAATGAAGACTCTGTGTCAAAGAAGCAAAACAAAACCAGTGGCCTAGGCAGGGAGTGAGAGCTCAGCAAGAACAAGCACATCTGCACCCAGCTCTGCCCCTTTCTGAGCTGCTGGGCAAAGCAAGGACCCCAGTGTGTCACATTTCCCTCCTCCATGGCTGGCAGGGCCTCAGGAGACCATCTTGGCCGCTACTGTGGGCACAGGACACGGACATGGCACACCAGGCAGGACAGGGACGGAGCCGCCCCTCAGCTCTGGGTGACGGCACTCAGTGCAATGATAGTATTTCTAAATATCAAGCTCAGCTAGGCACTGTGCTAAAGTCTGTCATCTGCTCCCCAAAACAATATGCTAGCATCAGGATCCCACTGTACTGTCTAAAAAAAAAAAAAAGATAATGAAATACTGAGGCTCAGCAAGGTGAAGGGAAATGGCAAAGACAGGACCCGAACAGCCGCCTGTGACAGTCAGCTGCCGTGCCAAAGCGAGGTCTAAAGCTCCAACCCTGGCCCAGGGGAGGTGGCGCATGCCTGTAATCCTAGTATTCAGGTGGCCGGAACTGGAGGGTCAGTATCAGTGTGAGGCCAGCCTGGGCCACACAGGGAGACCCTGTCTTGAAAAACAAAACAAAGCAAAACAGAAAGCCCCAACCCCTGTTTTGAGGGTAGGTTCCCATCCCGTCCCCAAAGCAAAGCTGTGGCCCTGGTCGTCCGACTCCTGGTGACAGGAAGCCACAGCCCTGCAAGCTCAGCTCTGTGACAAGAGAAAAGGGCTTGCGGGCCCCGCGGCTCAGGTGGGAGCTCTCTGCAGAAAGGGAACAGCGTGGGAGCCGCTCCGAGCCCGCCTGCTTGGGGGTTAAGTCTGCCACAAAGGTCTACACAGCAAGGCCAGGCCATCAGGTCCCACCCTGGGCCCACGCCTGGTGGGCAGAGAATCAGTTCATTTCAGCTTTAAAGTCTGGCTCACTGCTGTCCTCGGCCCCCGGGACCTTGCCCTGAGGCCCTCAGGCCACAGAGTCTTCCGACTCCCCCCTGCTCCCCCTGCCCAGAGCTGCCTCCCTGAAGCATAAACCAGGCCGCGTCCCTCCTCGGCTCAAAGCTCTCATGAGCGTCCATCACACTCGGATCACCACTTGAACTCAGTCTGGCTGCCGCAGCCCTCTACTGACCTCAGCAACTGTGTCCCCCACAGACTCCCTCATTCCCACGGCTCACACTACACTGGTTTTGTTCTTCAGATGAATGCAGTGAGCTTCCTCCTACCTCAGGGCCTTTGCACTTGCTGCTCCCTCACCTCGAACACCTTTCCCCAGACATGCACACTGAGGGCTCAACTTGTGCCACCAGGGTGAGGGTGGTTGGCAGGGTCTCCAAAGGTGGCCGTTCTTGCTGTGACAGCTGCACGTGGCAGGTGATATTTCCAGGTTTTTCAAATGCAGGAGGTCCTAGTTATTAACTCCTGAGAACATCTGATAAGTAAGCTGAAACTTGGAGAAAAGAAATACTTCACTTATCCCAGGCTGAGACAGGAACCCGGACACCAAGTACTGGGCCCCTCTCACAAGGCATTTGACTGTCATTCATGATGGCCTACAGCCACATAGAAAGAGGCCGGGTGATGACAAAGGTATGAAAACCAAATTGCCCAAACTGCCTGCCCAACAGGTCCACCTGGGAAAGGTCTCACGTGGGCCATGACTGTGGCTGGCCCAGGCCAGGAAGCAGAGCTGAGACACCAGAAGACAACTCTAATGCGGCCTGATTTCCATGTACCGTAACCAAAAATGATCCACAAATGACACAGCGGGGACCAATGCCAGAACACACCTTTCGCTCCCCAAACTCATCCCAGAGTCCAAACTGGGAGGATCCTGTCTGGACAGGAAGTCGCGTGTGCAAGACACAGGAAGTCCTCAGCCTCAGCCTGGAGAAAGCTGCAAAGGTCGCCAGGAAGGCCAGTGGGCTCCCATTGTAGACCGAGGAGCACCCCGTTCTCAGTGGCAGCGCAAGTGTGCAGCCCAGGAGAGAGAAGAGAGACAGTCCTGTTCACACCCAGCAAACCCCTGGGCCCCGAGGATCTGTCTGCACTGGAGGCGCAGGTGGTGCCAGGCTGTGCTCTGGGAAGAACCTCAAGAAAGACATGGCTTCACGCAGGTCAGAAAAGGGACAGAAAATGGTGAGGACATAAAAACTCCCCAGTTTCGACCTCTGTGGAATGAGGCCAATCATAGCGCTGGGTTTGGGGGCGCTGTCGTTGTGGGGCTAACGTTCACTCCCAGGGCCTCTCGTATCCGGACCAGCCTCCACTCTGAACCGCACCCAGGCCCAGCGGAGCTGTGAGAACCCAATGAGTGCTGCGTGTCGAGTGCTCAGGCGGGCGCTGCGGCGCTGGTACCGACACCACTATCGTTCTTGTTACTGATATTCCTGCTCTGAGCTTGGAGCTTTTGTTACAGTCAGTGTCTTTCAGGCTGTGAGGTTGTATCTTTCCCAGGTTCAGGCTAAAACCTGCACCCCCAGCAGCATCTGCAAGGGCCCGTAGGGTCAGTAGGTCACGAGGGTGCAGCAGTGCCTTCGTAAGACCCCTAAGGCCTCCCTGTCCCTTGCACCCCGAAAGGACACAGCAGGAAGAAACCATTTCACCGTGGGTCTATGAAGAACCAGCCTCACAGGACCCTGAGTCTGTGGCCGCCTTCGCCGTGACCTTCCCCGCCTCCAGAACCATGGGACAAATTTCTGGTGTTTCTGAGCCGCCTGGGCTATGGTCTGTTACAGCAGTGAGAACAGACAGTGATTGTGTCCAACACACGCTCCCCGAGCAAAGGGAAGCAGAGGCCCCTGTCAGGCTCCCCTGAGGGAACCATTCCGAGTATCTGGAGGTGAATCCTCCTCCACCTGGTGGGAAAATGTTGAACGGCTGGTGCTGCTCAAAAGCAGACGGGAATCTGGGTATGGTGGCCGCGGCTGCAGGAACTGTGGACGTGGCGAGGTGACCAGGGTGACACCCTAACCTTTCGTGATTCCCTGATTCCCACCCCCACCTTCCAAGGGGTCCTTAGCCCCAGAACAGCCACCTGGGGAGGGAGGGGCAGTGACTGCCGCCCCCTTTTCTCCACTTTTCAAGAGGAGATGGGAGGAGGCTCGTGGAAGGCCTCCTCCCAGGGTCAGCGCATCCGGGACTCTGCCCTCCGGGCCACACTGCCTTCCCAGGACATGCAGAAGGCCCTGGCAGGACTTGATGCAAATAGTGCTCGATTTCCCAGGCTAAAATTACATCTTGAGTCAGTTTTCATAAAACGTTGTGACAGATTTAGGTGCTAGGAAAATGGGGATTTCTCAGAAGGCATCAAAATGACCCGAATGGTTAAAATCAGCAGCCAGCACTCGCCTGGCCCAACCTGGAGAAACGGGGACTTCACCGGACCCCTGACCGCGGCAGGACTGTTCCAGGCCGAGTTCTGGGCCTGAGCAGCAATGTGCCCCCAAGGGCAGGGGACAGCAGTGAGAGGCAAGAAGCGGCCCCTGACTCCTCCTGGGAAGGGAGCCAGCTCCCTAGATGCCCCCGCTATCCCATCTTGAGACCACTCGGGGAACCCTACCTGTGTCTATCCCCAATCCCCCCTTTCAGCCCTGCCCGCCTCTACACCCAGCTGCCCCAAGTCTATGCTGGGCATCTCTGTGCCCAGTGCCTGGCCCCTTCTCACTGCTCGGTGCCCGGGAAAGACAGCCCAGTGGTCCACTAGGCACTGCCCCAAGATCTAAGATGGGAAGCGAGGGACCTGCCCCTCCCTGACGTCCTCTCAGGGCCCAGAAATCAGCCCTCCTAGACCCCAGGCCTCGGCCAGTCACAGCCCCTGCACTGTGGCGCCCACGCCGAGTCTCAACAGCCTCTCGGCATCCTCACACTCCCAGCCAGAGTTCACACCGGAGTGTCCCCTGCAGGCGCAATGCTAAAGGCTCAGTCCTCAGGGGGCAGAGGTTACTGAGGAGACCACCCCCACCCCCAGAAGGCACAGCAGGACACCAGTCCCTTTTTTCTCTTGGCTCCAGATTTGAGTATTTTGACCCCACCACAAGCCAGAAACTACAGGGCCAGCTGACAGTGGGCTGGGACTTCCCACACTGCGACTGAAACAAACCTTTCCTCTCTGCACATCAGCGTCTCAGGCATTTTGTTACATCAGCTGGAGGCTGACTCATACTTTCTCACCTCCTTTATTCCACCACACCCTCCCCTCGACTTCACACAGCACCTGGGTGACCTGCTCCTCCTTCCTCCGAGCCACTGTGAACACCCGATGCTGCTCCCCTGCACCCTGAGACTCCATGACCCAGGGCCAGCTCTCCCCTCTGTTGGACCAGGAGGCTGAGGCAGAAGAGGCCCACAGTCCCTTCTGCCCACTGCTCCTCTGCTCCCCATCACACGCCCCCAAGCCAGACAGCTTCTGTTGAGATTTAAATGTCATTTGAAAAACTCCCAGTGACCTGTCAAAACAATTTAGCCAAGTGTGGCATCCTGGCTGTAACTCCACTTCCCTCAGACTCCCATCTCCTTCCGGTCAGACTCCGCTTCCTTGCGGTTCCTCTTAGGCTCTGTACGCATGTGCGTCCCCCACCCCCGCCCCAGGCTGCAGACGCCCCAGGTCCCACTCACACTCTCAGCGGTGCTGTCTCCTCTCTGCCCATCTCTCTCTTTGCCCAGCACCCAGCAGCCGCCCAGGTCCCACCTGCAGAAAGCGAAGCAGCCAGGCCCCAGGTGACACCCAGGCCGCCAGTCACTCTGCTCCACTCTGGGGCAGGTGTGGTCACAGAGCTTGGACAGTGGACGCGGTGCTGAGGCCAGCGGGGTCTCGATTACAGATGCCATGAAGGGTTCGCCGGTTCGCCAAGCAGTGCCCTTCGGAGGATGCCCTTCCAGACTCCCTTCATGAATCATGAGGACATTAGCACATTCCTAGTTCCTGGGAAGCTTGGCCAGAGGCCTTGGCAGTAATTAGCCCACTTAAGTAGGCTAAACGTTTCCCAGCAATCTGGTTTATGCTTCAGCAGGCTTAGCGCTGGGGAGAAGATGAAAATGTCCTGACCTTCCAGCCCTGACCCTCTGGAAATACTTCCTGTGGCTTTTCTGGCCCAAATCCCCCCTTCAGCCACTTGCTCCCGCCAAGTCTGGGGTGGGACAGGACAGGGCTGGTGACGTCCCAGCCTAGTCTTCAACTGGAGCCCGGCATGGTAGACGGGGTGGGGTGGGGCTAGAGCCTCAGTTTGGGCCTTCGGTCCAATGCATGGGCCTCCTCCAGTCACCAGAGGGAGCTGCCTGATGCGGCCGTGAGGGCCACAGGATGAAGCCAAGTTAGCTCTGAGCCCCCAGCTTCCCGCTCCACCGGGGAGGAACAGGGTCTCTCCTCTGCCCCGCCCCTCTAGGCTCTGGCCACGCCCTCTCCTCCAGAAAAGGGAGGCAGCAAGGAGCCCCAGGACCCCTCCCCGTCAGCAGGAAGGGGGCCCCTCATCTTGTCAGCGCAGACTCTTCTCCCAACCTGACGCTCCTTTACAGCCATTTATGAAGCGCCTGCTGCAGGCTGGGCACCGCCTGGGCTCCAGAGAGAGCCCAGGAAGGTCCCTACCCTCGTGGGGCCTCACAGGACAAGGGTCTAAAGCAGGTATGAAGGGTGGTGACCAGTGAAACCAGGCATGGTGGTACATGCCTGTCATCCCAGAGCTCAGGATGCGGAGGCTGGAGAATTGGCGCACGTCGGAGGCCAGCCTGGGCCACACAGTGAGTTCAGGGCCAACCTGAGCTACATGGTGAGACCCTGTCTCAAGAAACCAGAACCAAACCAAACTAAAACAAAACAAAGTAAGTGGAAAGTAGGAGCGGGACTGGGAGGTGCGGTGGGGTCTGTGTGTCAGGCCCGGGGACGGTGAAGGACTCCGTGGCATGATGGCAGAGTCAAGACCTGAAGGACATGTGGAGGGGCCGCGGGGACGTGTGGTGGAGAATGCAAAGGCCCCAGGCAGGACGAGGCCGCGGCGGGAACGGTGCGACTGCGGGCGGGCTCTGGTCCTCCCCTCTCCCTCCCCTCAGGGACCTGGGCACCTCGGGTCAGGCTCGGAAGCACGGAAGAGGCGGGTGAGACTTTCGACCAGGAGGTACTGACGGCCCAGGGACCAGGGGGTCACAATGCGCCTGGACTCCTGTCTCCCCTCAGACCTCAGGGGGGGCTTCCTGAGGACAGCAAGCTCCTGCTCTGCCTCCAGCCTGGCTGCCGCCCGCACTCTGGCTCCCTTGTGCCTCTGCGGGGCTCGGGTGAGGCAGGTGGGACACGTCCAGTGGGGTGGGTGTCTCCAGGGCATCTGGGCACCAGCAGCTTCCACGCTGTGGGAGGGGGACCTACCTCCCGCCACTGCTTGTTCTCCATTCCTTGAGTATACATGACACACACTGCAGGAAAGAAAGAAAGCGAGGGTGACCACAAGACCCCAAAGAAGGAGACAGGGTGGGGAGGCTGTGGCTGGGATGGCAGGCTGCCCTGGGCACAGGGAGGGTGTCTGCAGGGCACGCAAAGGGCTCTCGGGGAGGCGTCTCACTCTGGCCTCTAGCCTGGGACGAGTTAGCTCTGGGCGCCCTGATTCCAGGAGCCTGGGGGAGGGGCTGAGAGCTCAGCCGCATCTAGAGTGGGCACCAGTGGGGAGCCAGGTGGACAGGTGGCCAAGGCCAGGCCAGGGGCAGAGCATCTGCCAGCTCTAGAGCCAGCAAGGTCTCTGCGTCACCAATGGGGAAACTGAGGCCCAGGAGAGGCCAGATGCCTATCCAAAGTTGCACACGGGCAGTGCTGGTCAGGCTAGACCCCTGCACCCCCAGAGGAGTGTTTGTCCCACCAGATGTCGGCCCCCTCGGTCTCAAAGTGCTCTGGTCTCTAGGACTGAAGCCTACGGGTCACAGACATCTCCGCCCTTGGTTCTGGAGCTTCTCAAGCAGGGGCCGGACAGGGACTGGGAAACCCCCACATTCCCCAGCTCTGGAGCAGTCAGCGGCCTGGCGCTGGGGACAGAGCTGGGCGCACAGTGAGTGTCCTAAGGCTGTGCGGTCCCTGTCACTGCAGTTCACAGCAGGACTTACGTGGGTCAGACTTGGAAAACATGTCTTTGTCCAAGAGGTTCCTGAAAAGGCAGAGAGGAGGCGTTAGGGTTAGCGGCTGGGGGGCCTGGGTACAGCCCCTGGCCTGGCCCCAGGCAACGCGGGCAGAGAAGGCGGCTCCTCGAGGAAAAACTTTTAGTGAGCTCCCGCAGCCGCCAGGCCCGGGAGCTGCTCCAGGTCCCCTGTCCAGAGCCGCTCGGTGCCTCTCCCTGCCACTCTCACCCATGGCGCAGAGCTTGTGCTGCCCTTGGGTGGCACCTGGGACCCTGGGGCCTCAACCTGGCTGAACCCCTTCTAGAAAGTCTCCTTTCACCACTTCTCTGCCTCAACAGATGGGTCAGTCAATTCACACCCTCAAAATCATCACCCAGCCCCCTCACCCTCAGTCCTCATTTCCTCTGGGAAGGTAATAAACACACTGCGCCTCCTGCCTCCCGGGGACACCGCCCAGCGAGAGCGCCAGCCTGGCCCGGCGGTCCTGCGGGAAGGCGCTGTGGACAGAAAGTTCTGGGGACAGGCGCGGAGCCCACCCCTGCCTCTCGAGACCGCAGCCCCCTCTCCCCACCCTGAGCCCCAGGCTGTGTCCCGCGCACCTGCCATGCCTCACCCCACGGGGGTCCCCGCCTCGAGGCTGTTCCCTCTGCCTACAACCTCCTGGGCACACCAAGCCTCCCTCTCACGGCTGCTCCGAGTACCAGCCAGCCAGTGCCACAAGGTCTATGCTCCCAGGGGCAGCACCAGTCAGTGGCAGGAGGGGCGAGAGGGCCACAGTGACCCAGCCCTCAGCTGCATCCTGGGGCAGCACCGTCCAGCCACATGGCCACTCCCGACCCCCTGCCCACCATCTCCGCACCCCCCCAGACGCTGGGCTCCCTTTCCACAGAAGAGGAACAGTCAGCTCTGGTGCCACTGAAAGAGGGAGCTGGAGGAGCCTTGGGGACCATCTTCCAACTCTGATCAGGTGGGGGAAACTGAGGCCAGGCAGAGCAGGAGGAGACTGAGCCCACAGCAGTGGCAGAGGCGGAAAGGCCCCGCGCCCCGTCGCCAAAGCACTCAGCAGTGATAGTCGGCAACCTGACCCGAGTCAGCCCCACTGCCCGACCCCCACCCTGGGGTGTGAGCCAAGGACAACAGACAGACGTAGTGAGCCTGATGCCAACAAATGGTGAACTCTGGTGCCAGCGTGGGCCCAGATCGCACATGTGAGTCACCCCAGCTGTGGCAAAGTCCCCAGGAAAGGGGTGGCCCGTGGGAACCCAGCGGCCATCATTTGGAAACCACCTGGCCCACTCCCAGAACCCACCCCCCACCTCAGGGGAACAGGGGAGAGGGGCTTGGGAGTCTCACTGAGAGGCCTGAGGGCGCAGACGACACCCCACTGCCCGCTGGCTGATAGGCTGATAGGCTGACGCTGGCTGTGTCACTTGGGGTGTCTGTCTCGATTCCCGCGAGAGAAAAAATGCTCCAAACAGACGGTGACTCCAGACCTAAGTGCTTTCTCTCCGATTTCTGTTCTGGGACAAGCTCAAAGAGACACTTTTTTCCAATAGGAAAAGTGTATTTTTGCCACCAAAAGAGCATAAAAACCCTTCAGCTGTCTGCTCAGCAGCCAGGAGCTTGGCTTCTTTTGTTCCAAAATCAAGGCCGGGAAAGCGAGGCCCTCTGCTCCTGTCTCCCCTCAAGGAGCCAGGAGGGGTTCACAGGCGCTGCGAGGTCAGAGGCCACCCGGATCCCAGCCAGGGAAGAAAGAGCTAGAAGCGAGATTAGGACGCCTGGCAGGCGGCATCTCCCGGGAGAGGCCAGGAGCCGCGAGGGCGGGGCGGGGCTGCGTGACCTGCCCAAGCCCAGGCCCCAGCGACACCCAGGGCCCCAGGGCGGCGGTCTGGTGGCTGCTGCACAGATGGCGGCATGGGAGGAGACGGAGCCCTCAGCCTTGCCTGGCCCAGGGCCCTCGGAAAGGGCCGTGGACCCTGAACTCCTGGTGGACAGCACACGGGTTTGTACACACGTACGTGTTCTCTGAGCGTGTTCCCAGAAGCATCCCAACACGCCTGGTATCTCCGCTTCCCCAAACCCACCGTGGCACCTCCCAACCTCTGACCGAGAGCCTGACTGCTGGGTCTCATGCCCGCTCGGCCTCTCTCTAGCTGTGTGACCTCAGGCAAGCAGGCACTCCACCCTCTGCCATCCGTATCCCCAGGGCTTCGCTGGGATTCACGGTTCACACACACAAAGCAGGTGGAGCAGTGCCAAGCACGCGGTAGGTGGCAATTTGGTGCCTGGAACACAGGAAGTGCTCCCGCCCCCCGGCTCCCCCGGTCCAGCTGCAGCAGGGCCCCAGGACGAGCCTGCGTGGAACAGAAGCAGGACCCCCGAGCAGAGACCTGGACCCCAGGCTCCCTCCAGGGCCACCCCTCTGTCTGCACAGCTACTGAACCCCAAGCACCGGGCAAGTCGGGTGTGAGGTGGTGCCACTGATCGCCCACAACCCGCGCAGAGCCTCCCGCTGGGGACGTGACCTGTGCCACCCGATGTGCCCTCCATATTGATGTCCGGCGGTGAGTGTCACAAGCATCTTCCACAGGGCAAGTTCAAACCCCACAGCTCGAGCCCTGAGGAGGTGCCCCACCAAACCCCAGGGCCACCCGTAGCCCTTGTGGCCAGCCAGGTCCCTGCCAGTCCTGGGGCTGCGCCTGCCATGCAGCCCTGCCAGGCTCTAGGAAGCAGTCTCCCACGGCTTGGAACGTCCCTCCCGGAGGCCCTCTGCCTTAGTGCCAATGTTACCACAGTCGTCCCTCTCGAGCAGAGCGTGCCCTCTGCACCCGAGGAGGACGGCGGCAGTCAGTGCTGTCACCCTGCGCTGGCCGCTCCTGCCCAGCCTCCTGTCTGTGCCTCATGGGGCAGACGGAAAGCAGGGAGGAGGGATCCCCTCCATGCCCCGCACCCTGTACCCTCCTTCCCAGTCGCCATCCTTCAGGTTTCTCCAGGCTGTCATGCGCATCCCCGCTTCCTCTCAGACCCCATCCTCTCCTGCTCCCCGTTACTCACACTGTTCCAGCCACCGTGGTCTCCCTGCAATCTGCCAAGCACCCCAAGGTCTTTGCTGCCGCAGGGCCTTTGCACCTGCTGTTCAACCTCCCTCCAGACCCTCCCTCTAGATCTCAGCTCAGTGTCCCTTGCTTGTCCCATCCACAGTACCTCCTAGAGCAATGAACTGCTTGATAAGTGTGCCTTTAGGGCCGGAGGGTTAGCTCAGTGGTTCCGGCGCCTGCCTTGCAAGCGCAAGGACCTGAGTTCGACCCCCGGTTACCACATATAATGCTGGGCGTGGTGGCTCACGCCTGTCATCCCGGCACTCGGGAGGCAGAGACAGGAGGATTGCTGAGTTCGCTTGCCTGGGCACCATAGTGAGCTCAGGGCCAGCCTGAACTACAAAGCGAGACCCTGTCTCCAAAAAGAAAAAAAAAAAAAAAAAGTGTGCCTTTAGGTTCACCTTATCCCTCAGGAGTTCTGGGAGGGAAGAGTTTACCTGTCTCGCTCACAACTATTTTCCCATCACCCAGCACTCTCGACTGCAAATGCAGTCGGTACCAATGATCACGTGAAAGAGCACAGCGAGAGTGATGCTTACTGAGCATACCGCACTCTAAACGCACCTCCAGTGACTTCATCTCTCCTGTCCTCATCGTGATTGACAGGGTGTGGGCACACCAGGACTCCCGCCACAGTAAAGAGGTAGATTTTGGGTCACATTTCAGTTCTGAATCGCTGGCTCCATGCAGGAAGCCACGGAGAAGGGCCTGGCGGAGGATTGCTGCTCGGGGCATGGTGACAGGAGGCAGGAGAGAAGGGTGGGGCTGGGAAGGGAGCTGTAACCTTCCAGGCCACTCCCCCGGGACCCGCCACCTAGCAGCCAGTCAGCCCCAGAATCCAAACACCTTCCAAAAGCCCTGCTGGAGAGTACACAGAGCTCATAGGTAGGTGTGTGTGTGTGTGTGTGTGTGTGTGCGCGCGCGCGCATGCGCGTGTGCGTGTGTGTCTGTGTGTGTGTGTGGTGTGACCAGATAGCACTCAGCTGCCTTGCTGAGACCTTCAGGTGCTGAGCAGGGCTGGCACAGTCATGGCGGACAGAGGCACCTTGTGCTGCTCTGAAAACACTGAGCCTTTTCCTCCCCTGACAAATGAGCAGGAAGACAGGAAGTCAGGAGTCCAGATGAGCCCGTCGCCTGTCACCTGACGCTGGCAGTTCACGGAAAGATCTGAGGAGTCGGCCCGAGACAGCAACTCGGGGCCTCTCTGAGCTCCAGGGAGCTCAGGCAGCCAGTGGGGACGCGTGGGGAGCTTTGCCATGTTGGAAACCTTGACTGCAGCCCCAGCGAGCATTCCCCCTCTTCCTGCTGAGTCTGACACGCACCCCTGGAATCCCAGACCATGACCCCTATGTCTGGATAGGGGTAGCATTGACCAGCTTTGGCCACTAAAACAGAAAGGAAAATCGACCAAGAGATCTTGAGAGGGACTACGCTTTTTGATAAAGACAACTTTAAATCCATGTCTTGTCTCCTGTCCTTGGGTGCGGTTGGGATGCCTGGTACAGAGGCAGCCCCCACCACAATGAGGCCCACCTTGAGTATGACAGCAGTGAAGATCAAGTCGGGTGCCCACAGTAAAGTGAGCTGATGAGACAGGCCAAGGTAACTTAGCTCCAGACTCATTATGATCAGAGAAAAACAGATTTTTCAGGCTGGTCGAGTGTGGTGGTACATGCTTACAATCCCAGCTCTTGGGAGGCTGAGGCAGGAGGAGGACTGCAAGTCTGAGGCCAGTGTGGGCCACATAGTGAGTTCAAGACCAGCCTGAACTGCATAGCAAGATCTTGTCTTCAAAAACAAAGCAAAACAAAACAAAATCTCTCAAGCTTAAGTCAGTACCAGTCAGATTTTCTGTTACTTCCTGCTGAACTGTTCCTAAAGAACCCAACTCCCTTGGGCCAGAGATTTAGCTCAGTGGTTCTGGCGCCTGCCTCGCAAGCGCAAGGTCCTGAGTTTGATCCCAGTAACCACATAGAGTGCTGGGCGTGGAGACTCATGCCCACCAGCAATCAATAGCACATACCACAGTGCTGGGCATGGTGGCTCACGCCTGTAATCCCGGCACTTGGGAGGCAGAGACAGGAAGATCGCTGAGTTCAAGGCTTGCCTGGGCTACATAGTGAGCTCAGGGCCAGCCTGAACTACAAAGCGAGACCCTGTCTCAAAGCAAAGCAAAACAAAACAAAGAACCCAACTCCCCTCTGCCATGAAGCTGTCCATCCTCCTTTTCCTATTTCCTCTCTGCCCTGCACTTCTAGTGGTGGGTCAGCTCCAGTACTGACCTGGTTCATACCTGCCATTGCTGGTGCCCGGGCCCCAGGCCATGATCTCCATGGAGATCCCAACCCAACCTCAAGAAACCTCCAAGATTTCAAGGTCCAGGGAAACTGGATTTGGATCCCCCCTCCAAAAATTTCTGGCAGGTTCCTTAGCATCTCCAAGCATCGATTTCCTAATCAGCAAATAGAGAAGATACTAATTCCTGCCTGATAGGAGGGCTGTGAAGTTAAGAAGAGACGGGTGCGGCGGGCAGAAATGGAAGGTGGTCCCAAGGTGCCTGTTCCTAAGAACAGGCCAGAGTAGTCCCCTCGCCGGGGGGTGGGCAGCCATGGGACTGTCGCCCTGGTAACTGGGTTATGAAATGCAAAAGGCAAGGGGACATTCAGTCCCATGATCACAGATTTACCATTATCCGAGGGTTGTAGCCCCACACAGGGCTCTGCAGTCCCTGGAAAGGACCACTTGGCAGGACCAGGGACAGCCCCTCAAGGCCAAGCCAGCAAGAAAACAGGACTGTCATCTTGTGGCTGTAGGGAACTGAATTCTGCCGACAGCCTGCGACCAGATCCCTTTGCGTGGACACCTGACTGTCAGCTACTGAGACCCAAGCTAAGCCCAGCCAGGACCTCGGGTGGGTCCACAGAGCCAGGGCAGTGATTGCCTGTGGCCCGGGAGTACTAAGTGCTCAGAAACCCGCTAGCCTCACCACCCTGGCTCTGCAGCACCAAGCGCCCTGGCGTGATCTGTGGTGAAAGAAACCTCTTTTCATGGCACTGGCTTTGACACCTGTGGGTCCCTTGGTCCTGTCCCTTCCCCCGCCTTTCAGCGGAAAGGGCTCCAAGCAGATTCACACTCCTCCTGAGGGGCCCAGGGCAGTGAACAATCGCCAACCTGCCCAGACAGCAGACAGCCGTATCTCTGGGTGGAGACAGCAGCTGTCCACCAGCCGTGCCCGTGTGGGCAGAGGCTGCTGTCTGAGATTCCAAAGCCAGTGGCCTCTCTGCTTCCTCCCTTCGGTGGGACCTGGGACCCCCGCACCCTGCAGATCTGCGCATGATTTACTAGCTGCGCATGATTTACTAGCAGGACCCCATTCCAGTGCAAAGGTTTCGCTTTACATAAAAAATGCAGATCTTTCTCTCTAACCAATGCCCTGGCCCAGAACTCTGCACCCGAAGACAGAGCCATGGAGACTTGAAAAGTAACGGGGCCTGGGAAGGCCACGGCAGACAGAAAGATCTGGCAGGGAAGGCTGAAAAGGTCTGGGACCAACCACCCGAGGACAGACAGCTTTAGCTCAAAGGAGAAAGGTCTTTACAGTCACATTCTCTACAATGTCTGCTGATACCTAGTTGCATAAACCACCTGCCCAGTCCACTCTCAGAACCATCTCTAAACCGGACGTGGCGGCGGCGTATACCTACAGAACCCCCGGCACTTGGGAGGCTGAAGCAGGAGGATCATCCCAAGCTAGAGGCCAGCTTGGACAATATACTGAGTTCAAGGCCACTTGGCCAAGAACTGCAGAGCAAGACTTTGTCTCAAAAACCCCAAGATTTAACACACACAAAAAACCCTGCCTCTTATGTCTAGAACCTGAACACGCCTAGGTACCTAGCTCCCGAGATGGGCCTTTATTTATATCCAGATGTCAAATAAAAAACAACATAAGTCACTGACCGTGGATTAGACCTCACACCTGCTAAGGACTGTTACGCTTCCTTTACAGAGGAGAAACTGAGGCACAAGAAGGCCAAGTAGCTTTCCAGCGCTGGTGTGAACACAGTAGACCAGCGCCAGGACTCCCATCCCTGACCACCCTGCCAGCTCCCCAAAGGCTTTCCAATCTCTGGCCTTGAGCTGACCCAATCCAGGGACAACACTGTGGGTTTGGATTATCAACTGCCCACAGCATCAACCCCTGGACCCAGGGGCCGGACACGGACACGTCCACTCCATGGCGCTGCCTGCATTCCGCAGACCCTGGCTGGGCGCCTGCTCCCCTGGGCCCACAGCAGGGAGCCTTGCTCAGTTAGGAGGATGCAGGCAGGGCCCAGCAGGTGGCCGCCGCCACCCAGGCACAGAAGGGAAGGGGTTCCCCAACCTTCCTCAGGAGCAAAGGGGAGGCGGCTAAGGGGAGTCCCTCCTGATCCCCCGCAGCCTCAGGGCCTCCTCGCAGCGGGCCCTGTCTCTTCTCCCAGCAAAGTTCTCCTGGATGCGCTGGGCCGCCTCTGGGGACCGGAAGGGAGCCTTGACTCTAACTGGTGTCTGGAGCAAAGTGCCAGAGAAAACCGCTTGGCCCCTCCCTCTCCTCCCCACCCCCTCTTCTCCTTTTCTCCCCTCCCACCCTGACTCCCGGCACCTGGGGAGCAAGCAGGTCGGGGGAAGCCGAAGCCAAGATGGAGCTACAGCTCCGAGGCCGTCCAGACCGTCCTTCTCACTGAACGCCTGTGCCAGCGCCTCGTCCCTCCTCTCAGCTCCTCACCCAAACCCACCTCCCATCGCTCACTTCCTGGAGAGCAGGAGGAGGGCCGGGGCTCCTCGGGCTGGTGGACAACGGGCCCCAACAGGGCACGGTCACATCGAGCCCAGCACCATGTCCTCCGGGGACAGACAGGTCCCCAGGCCCATTCATCTCAGGTGGGCCTGTTCCAATTCCAGGGAGCCAAGAGACCAGGCCGGGCATTACTAGGTAACCATCTTGGCTACTTACTGGGCACCTACTGCAGGCCACACAAGCACAAAGCTGTATGCCAGGTGCTCTGTGCTCCTCTGCTCCTGCCAACAGTGTGTGTGTCTCTGTGCCAGGCACTGTATCAAGTCTCAGTGAATAAAGCTCCTGAAAACAGGTACTTGGCCAATGGGGAAACTGAGGCTTCGAGTTTGCAAAGTGACGACTCACACAACTTTCCAGGATGACTAGTGTGGCCTGTCTCCTCTGCCCTGCCTCAGAGGCGATGCGCCGCTCTGGGCTGGGAGCTAAGTGTGCACCCCAAGACAGCCTTGGAAGGTGGGTCCTTTGCGTGCATGTGACCCTGCCGCCTAAGCTGAGCAATTTGAGCTGGTGTGGGGGGGCGCCTTCTAAGACGGGGCTTGGGGGGGGCTTGGAAGAGGAGCGGTACCCAGAGGGTACAGTGACTGAAGGCTGAGAGGGTCTTGGAAGAGAAAGGGCAGGCACAGCGGTGCTCAGGGCTGGGGAGGTGAGGGAGAGGTGCTAAAGGGCCGTCAAGGGTCCTCAGCACAGCGGCCGTGGCTCTGGGGGTGTGCCCAGCCCAGTGTCTCCAACTCGACCTACAGCTCCCCAGGGTCACGATATATGGGCTGAGGAGCCTCAAAGACTCTGGCCCAAGAATGACTTGGAAGTCCATCGTGGGGGCTCTGGAAGGGCTGTCAGTCACGGGGAGTGGCATGTTGGGGGACCTCAAGGTGGGCCGTCGGGGTGCCAGGGCCCCCCTTATTCCTGGACTAGCTCTCCTCGGCTCCCTGAACTTGGGGAGACCCTGCCCTTCGACGAGCATGACTAACGATGTGGGGGTGACAGCAAAACACTCCTAGTCCTCCCCTGGTCCCTGGATTCTGAAATTTCAGGGTTCCCTTCCTTTGGCTTACGATTTTTGACTCAAGTTATTGTTTCTTTAACGGTGCCTCTTTAAGTTGTTAGGGGTTCCCCCAAAGCAGGGGCAGGGGTGAGTCCCTTGGGAGGCGGAGGAAAGCTTTGGAATGCGGGTCAGGACGCAGGGGCTGGAGCCCACGATGAGGGAGCTGGGCAGGGGTGGGAAGAGGAGGAGACAGCAGGGCACAGA
>PVIC010038780.1:0-17448 GCA_004025085.1 Thryonomys swinderianus
GCCATTCCCTGCACACTCGTGACTGGCTCACCTGAGCTCGACGCAGACAGGCTCTTCCTCATTCCCTGCCGTGGGTGTCACAGACACCGCAGCCCCATGGCCCCACCCTCTCGAATTCCCTTCCAAGGCCAGGAGGGCTTCCTAGCCTTATTCAAAACCAGAGATTTCCTGTCAGATCTAAAGGGGGAGCTCAGGAATCCTCTGCAGAAGGTGAAACCAAGTTGGGAATGTAGGAGAGACACTCACAGGGCAGAGGACTGATAGGTCTTAGTAACTTGGACTTTGACATTGCAGTGAGCACAGACATGTACGTGCCAACCTGCTGGACTTTGAGCTTTCTGTGCCTTCCTGCCCGAGCAGTGAGAACTCTGGCTACATGTTGGTTTATCTGTCTTCAAAGGGGACCTTCGCTGTCCCCAGTGTGGTCTCTGGGCCCCACCAGCCTTCTTTATCAGACTCTGGAAAGACACTTCCTATTCCCACGTGCTGAACACTCAGCTCTCAGCCAGTGTTCAAATTCAGGAGAGGCCTAAAGACACAGAAGCCCTACCTGGGTCAGGGGACCCCAGGGCTGCTTCACTGCCATCCTGCTGCAAGCTTTTGGTGGGTCCCTAACCAAGCTTTTTCTAGATTTAGGCTTTTCACTTGTAACATGTGATAAAAGAGTCAGAGCTGTCATTCATGGAGGAAAGAATTCTCCAAAGTGCATCATAGGTAAAAGAACGATACATAGATCAGGATAATGTAGTGAAAAAAATCCAGGGATGAGATAGAGAAGACAGGTGTCTTTGGATCCTTCACAAGCTTCTGCTGTGGCCCCCACAATTCTCTAGGATCTCCAGGGGCCAGGTCATCTGGAATCCACTCCAGATCTCTGGCTCATGAGGTGCTCATTTGTGTGTGTGTGTGTGTGTGTGTGTGTGTGTGTGTGTGTGAAGAGAGCTACAAAAATGGGGCAGGTATAAGGGGCTCCAGCCTAGAGCATGCCTGCTAGCAGTTGCATGTACTAGGGGGCTGTGTGCATTGTTGCAGTGGTGTACACATTGTGAAGGGACTATGTACCTTTTTGAGGGCCTGTACATACTGTCAGGATGTTGTATTCATTTTAAGGGTTGTATCACTACTGGGGGTTGCATGGAGTGTTAGGGAGTTGTATACATTGCTAGGATGCTATATACCTTATTGGGGGTGTTGTATACGTTTTGTAGGTTTGTACACATTATTGGGGTTGTTTAAGTTGATGGAGAGTGTATACATTGAGGGTGGCTCATACACTTCCCTGGGTCTATTATATGAATTGTTGAAGGGTTGTGTACATTGGTGGGATTCAGTGCACTATTGGGGCTCAGATACATCATTGGGTGTCATACTACTTTGGAGGACTTGAATAGCTTGTTGAGGTCATGTATATTTTTGAAAGGCTTGTGTACTTGGTAGGGGTTGCATACATGTTGGGGGGCTTGCATATATTTAGGGGAATAAAGACTCTTCACAGATGTTATCGTCAGCTTTACAGACCATTGTACACATGGTCTGAAGCTGGAGCGCCTCTTAGTGCTGGGGGCCCTGTGACGGATGGGACCACAGTGTTCTGAGAGCCACTGTGTTCCAAGAGCTGTGTTACATACAGCCCAAGGGCACAGCCTGGCGCCTCACACGTAGATGGCAGCCAAAATGTGCAACATGTGCCTGAGCAGAAGGCATCTCCACCTCCCAGCAAGGAGAGCCTTTTAAAAAAACTAATTTGGGTATGTAAACGTTTAGGGATAATATTTAATATACTACTTTAGTGACACACATTTTAAATCACATGCTCCACAGAATAATACATTAACTCAAAGACACATTTTCCCAACTCTGCCTCTTAGGAGACATCCAGACCTTTCACGTGGGCACCCACCTCTCACATCAGGATCCTGGCACCATCATTGCTCTGGATTTGCCATGTATCATTACCCCAGGTTAGCTACTTCTTTATCAGTTCAGAAGGAGTTCATCTTCCAATATCAACTTTGGGGGAATATAACTCACATACCACAAAATTTATTCTTTGAAAATGTGCAACTCAGTTTTCACTATATTCACAGAGTCGTGCAACCATCACCACTACTAACCACAGAAAAATCCATCATCCCCAAAAGACACCCCATACCTTAGCAATCACTCCCTATTTTCTCCTCCTTCTGTCCCTTGGCAACAGGAATCCACTTTCTATTGTTGTGAGTATGCCTTTTCTGGATATTCCATGTAAATAGAGTTATATAATATTATGAGCTTTTATGAATGGCTTTTTTTCATATAGCATATTTTAAAATTTTCCCCCATGTCATGGTATCTATCAGCACTTCATCCCTTTTTTATTGATGAGCAATATTCTGCTACATGGAGGTGCCACATTTTGGTATCTATTCATGAACTTATAGACATGTGTGTGTGGCTTCTACTTTTTACCATTATAGATAATACTGTGAACATTCATGTGCAAATTTTTGTTCAAAATGTTTTCATCTCCCTTACTTAAAATGGAAGAGTGGAATTGCTGGGTCATGTGATAGCACTAAATTTAGCTTATTGACTATTCCCACATTACTTCCCACAATATTTGCATCATTTTACATGCAACCAGCAGCGCAGCAGTGTGTGATATTCCCAATTTCTCCATGTTCTTGCCAACACTTGTTATTGCCTATGATTTTGATTTTAGCCACTTGTATTTCTGATGACTTGATACTGAGTATCTTTTCATATGCTTCTTGGATACTTACACTTTTCCTTTGGAGAAACATCTATCCAAATCCTTTAGAAAGTCTTCACTTTTTATTTCTGCAATATAATCACTTGTTTTTTAAAAAATTATTTCCTAAAGATTTATTTGCAATCTCCCACTCTTGGTTTTGGTCTGGGGATGTTACCAAATGGCAGAGTGCTTGGCAGCAAGCACAAAGCCCTGAGTTTACTTCTCAGTCCTACACTCATGCACACAGACACAAACATTTGCACACATACAACCTACTTTGTGGGGGTGGTTCTGGGGATTGAACTCAGGACCTTGCGTTTGCTAAGCAGGGGTGGTGCACTGAGCTTCATCTCTGGCCCATAACCCACGTAGTTCTGTGAGGCTGTCCCTTCAACAAAAGTTATTGAATCTATATCCTAGTACTCTCCTCACTTTAAAAAAAAAATCCCAGTTTTATTAAGTGACCTTTGTAAGCATACAGATCTAACAAAACCACTCAAGTAATTTCAGGCTGATATTCTTCTCAAACTTGATTTTTGTTTGAAAGAATAAATCATAATATGAAAGCACTTTAAAGGCTTGGCTATATAATTCCTGTCTCTCTTTTTTTTAAAGCAGGGTCTCAGTATGTAATTTAGGCTGGTTTTAAACTCCTTATGTAGCCCAGGCTAACCTTGAATTTAGTGCAATCCTGCCTCAGCCTCCTGACTGCTAGGACTGAAGGAGTGTGCAATCATGCCTGACAAAATCCTACCTTTCAGAGAGTTTAAAGAGGGCAAGACCTTTGAACATATGTGACATTTTAAGATAAATGTGTGGATGAATGGCTGGCTGACTGGAAAACTGGACAAATGGACTAGTGAATGGATGAACTAAGGAGAGAATCAGTGCAAGCCAGTGAACCAAGTAGCCACACCAGTCTGTCCCTTTTGACTTGGGATTTTCGAATTCCTGTTTATAAAAGTGGCATTGATATTTAATTTACATTCACAGAACCATATATAAGATAATTTTTAAAACAACTTTGTGGCCACAGGTTGGAAAGATGACCACTTCCTGGTGTCTGTTGTATCTTCATCATATTCCTCCACAGTGCTAGGGAGCTCAAAGCTGTCGAGTTACTGGGTGTGGTGGAGAAGCTCAGAGATGGAGCAACATGACTCTAGATCCCGTGTGACCAGAGCAGGACCTTTAGAGATGGGATGCATTTCAAGCCCCATCCTCCACTGCTCTTCACACAGCATAGGGGCTTCTTGGCTACTGCTGTCCTCAGGCCTTTCTCCTTCACTCATCTGGTGGGTCAGGCTGCAGTCACCACGATCACCACCAGCTTCCACCGAGGGAACCTCCTCTGCGTTCTTCCTCCTTGGTCCTCCTCCAAGGAGCCATCTGCGAGCTAGCAAATGGGACCAGGAAGCCTGGGGTGAGAGTGTGAAAGAAAAAGGAAGAGCATCAGGCAAGGAGATAAGAAAGGAAGTTGTGGGCAGACCTAAAGAAGTGACAGACATGGGCCAGTGCTTGAGAGATGACTTGTAAAGACTCAGAAGCTGAGAGGGGAGAAGTGCTGTCACTCTTACTCTTTGGAAAACCTTCATGGCAGCAACAGAAGGGTTCCTGTGAAATTCACTCCAAAGGAGCAAGGGCACTGGGGACAGGGCCCAGCCTCCTTCCTTTCCTGATGGTGGCCAGAGGGTGCGGATTAGAGGTTTAGGTCTGTGTGCATCTGAACAATACCAAGATCTTTCCCACAGAATCTTCTTCTCCTTCCTTCTGCGGGGTGTTAGGACAGTCTGAGCCTGTCCTCCAGGTGGGTGCTTGCCTTGGTTTTGAACATCTGTAGAGGAAGATTCCTTCTTCCTAACATCATGCTTCTTTTCAAGAGTGTAGTGTCGGTGGCTTCAATGCAGTGAATCTGGAGCCAACTCCACATCACAGTGAATCTTTCTGCTGGTTCTGCATTTGTTAATTTAACCAACAGCAGATACAGCTGGGATGATAGCTGTTGCACCATACTGAACATGTACAGGCTTTGTTTTCTTGTCTTTGTTCCTTTAACGATGCTGTATGATGACTATTTACATGGCACTCACATTGCATTATGCATTGTAAGTAATCTAGAGATGATTTAAAGTATAAGGGCTGATCAAAAATACATTGCACATTTAAATAAAAAATTTATCACAGTAAAAGACACTTAATCCCTCTTAAAGCCCTCCCCCTCACTTTGAACATATACATCCCACTGTTCTGGCCACTTTCTGAAGCAGTTCGGGAAGTCCTCCTTCATAGGGGTCTTTACAAGATGTGATAAAAAATGCAGTGAATGTTGCTACCTGATGCCATCATGAATAAAGCAGGCTTGAGGAAAGACTGTGTATGGTAAGTCCTCACATGCCTATTCACCAGGTCTGACACTGGGCAAGTTCTGGCACTTCCCCAAAGTGAAGAGGACCATGAAAGGTAAACACTGTGAATCAGTTCTAGGCTTTGAGGCAGCCACAACAGTGCCACTCAAGACACTCATAGAGGAGAACTTCCAGAGCAGCTTCAGAAAGTACCAAGAACAGTGGGATAAGTGTATTTGAAGTGAGAGAGAATATTTAGAAAAGGACTCATGGCAGTCCTTTTCTGTAATAATTTTGTAAATTAAACTTCCACCATATTTCAATCCTACTTCCAATGTCAGTGTGCAAACATGTGAATACTATCCCATTTTACGTAAGGCTCTTGAGCACCAAGGATTTTTCTGTCCATGGTCATGGGACAACTGACCTGTGGATACCGAGGGCTGACTGAATTTAGTTAGGCCAGGTGTTGTGCTAGCCCTGGGGACCCATAAGTGACTAAGAACTATCCTCCAGATGAAACAGCAATGCTTGCCATCCCGTGAGAACTATGTGCTGCCCAAGAGTGGCATAAATGCCATGAAGGCCACACTAACTGATGTGACCCTGAAAAGGCTTCACAAATGATGTGATCACAGGGCAAGTTCTGAAGAGTAGATAGAAGCTTCCAAGAGAGCAGTGTAGTGAGGTGATAGCAAAGATAAGAAGGCACTGGAGACAGCGGCCCATTTGGGAGGCTGTGAACAGTTCAAAGGGCTGCACCTGGTGGGGCCATGGTGGGACTAACACTGGTAGGATGCAGGAGGCTCTCTGTCATGGCAGCTTGGCATGGGACATTATTCTCAAGCAGCTGGAAGCCATAGGATATGTGGGAGTAGGATACAGAGCTGTGAGAATTTTTAAGCAGGAAAGAGAGTCAGATTTTTGTTTTGGAGGTGAAGAGATGCTGGGCCCAGGCCAAGAAGGCTCTTGTGCCAAGCACAGAGAAGCTCTGCCCAGGAGGTTTGCAGACAGGCATTCTCGGCCATGGCTGAGGGCTGTCCACAGGCCATGCCAGTGCACAGCAATGGGAGGTGCAGGCCCTTGGGAGACACGGGCTAACTGCCTGCTGCTGGTATGGGCATTGCAGGTCCCTGACCTTCTGGCTTCAAGAGAGGTGATGGCAAAGGATGGCCCCAGGGCCAGCCCAAGGAGGGGCCCACTTCCTGTCTCTTTCCCCCACACTCATGGGCACCGCGGTGGAGGGGCAGAGAGAACAGAGGGCTTGGCCAGGTGAGCAAGAAGCAACCTGCCTCTAGCAGGAGGTGTGGAAGGTGCTTACTCTACAGGAGTGGGAGCCACAAAGAGGGCACTGCCTGGAAAGCAGGGTTGGCTGGGGTTGTGTTTCTGCCCCACAGCTGGATCAAGTGATTGCACAGGAATGCTGGAGCCCATAGAAAGCACAGGGAGAGGAGCAGAGTGATTGGGCAAGGACGGAAGCTCCCGTTCCACCCAGCGCCCCACCCGCAGCACTTGGCCGTTGCATCCAGTTATGCCTGGCACACGTTTTCTTGAGATAAAATTATTTTTCACAAGTACACGCCTTGCTGAATGGTATGGTGGGAAGGCAGGGGTCCAGCTCTCCCCCTTTTGTCTCCCAGTCATAATCCAGCAAATGTCAGGACTCACAGCTTGTACTCAGGAGACAGATCTGGGAAGGTTTCAGGGAGGAGACCTGAAGATGGCCACAGCTATGGAGATGGTCTCCGGTTCCTGAGGGGGTGAGGGCCACGTAAGGGATTCACGTTTGGACGAGGTGCATGGGATTATATCAGCCGTGAAAGACACACAGGCACGGAGCACTCTGCCCAGGGACATGACTGTGGGTGTGGGGGTGGCGGGGCTGTGTGATGAGTCTGGGGAGCAGCAGTGATGGCCACTTCCCTGTGTGCCCACCCCTGTCTGCCACCCAGCAGGGAACTGTGCTTCTCAAGCTGTCTGTGTAGGGAGCAGAAAATTGCACTTCTGAGTTTCACAGTGGCCCAGGGACTATTCTTTGAGAAACACTGACTTGGGGACCTGCAGGACAGCCCGGAAATGCCTTTCCAGTTCTGTTTCATAGGGGTGTGTATGAAAACTCCTCACCCAGAGCTTTTCAAGCTCTCCAGTAGTGGGCCGCAGTTGGACCCAGGCAGCTCTGCTTCTGCTCCTTTGGTTTTGCTTGGCTTTGCTCTCAGAGCTCCAGAAGTGGTTCCAAGGTGGGCCCTGGTCTCCCCGGACTCTGCCTGGGGCTACAGCTCTGGAGCTCCAGAAGTGGTTCCAATGTGGGCCCTGGTCTCCCCGGGCTCTGCCTGGGGTTACAGCTCTGTCTTCCTGCAGTGCCCTAATCCCTGGCTCAACTTCCCTAGCTCTGTCTCCTGGATCTCCTGATTCCTGCCTCCCACCTGGTAGGTTTGTCTCTTCACCATTCCCTCACTCTGTGGACACTTCTCCCTTCTTGTATCCTTCCCAATTCTATAGATTCTGAGAATGGAGTCTGGGTGCTTGTGTCGTTTGATGGTTCCTGCAGGGACAGTGTTCCATCATTACCTGCCAGACCACAGTGAAGGCCTCAAGACAAACTGGAATGGACCACAGCCTCTGCGTGCTGGTCCCCACTGGCCCATTCAGAAGATGCAGGTCCCAAAACCTGGGGACTATGAAGAGGAGGCATCTGGCCAGCCTGCCTTGAGACGTAGCCGGGAACCAGGGTTGGTGGGCTCCCCATCCCTGAGACAATTACTAATCTCCTTGTGCAGGAAACTGCCACCCCCAGAGCTGGATTAGGAATGTTTTCCTCAAGCAAGAAGTGTGTGTCTTTGGCATCCAAATCAGCTCAGGAATTTCACTTTATGATTGATCTTTCTCTTTTTAATTTTTGATGTTTCCCTCATTCTTGGGCTCTTCCCAGAACTCTCCCTTTCAGATCTCCCTGTGAACACAGAGCCAGTCCTCTTCCTGCTCCCTTCAACACTCAACCCTTCCTAATGTAGCTCCTCTCTCCCAACTCCACCTCTTGGTTTTGTTCTTTCCCTCTCAACAGTCACTGGTGTCCCCCAAGCCAATGGGGTCCCCTGACGTGGGGGCATGACATGAGTCCTAGAAGCCCTGGAGGGCCCCAGAAACATCTCAGGACTACCACACTTTGCTTTGTTTTTGGTGGGAACTGAACCTAGTAGCTATGCATTGAGTCACCATGCCAGGCTCCCTTTGCTATTTATTTAAACCTGTCTAATGATAGTGTCATGGAAAGGACTCCAAGTAGTCTCAGCTCAGCCCTTCACAGAGGTGCTCTTGATGATGCCTTTCAGCTGCACCTAAGGTACTAACCATTACGGCTGTCCCTTTGTTTCTGGTGCTTCTCCTTACCCTCCCCGCCCCCCAGTGCTGTGGAGAAAACTGTAGGGTCAGAGAAAAGAACTCCCAGGCTCAGTTCCTGACCCCACCTTTCCCTTTTCAGGAATGCAGCAGGCACATCTGCTCTTTTATTGGAGCACCCTCTCCCCTGTTTTCCCCCAAAACCTTCCTCCCCAGCACCAGGTTGATGTTTTGACTCTTTTAAATATGGAGCTCTAAGTTTCTTGGTGGAAAGGAGGGGTGTTGGTTTTCACTCACCAATTCCTCACAGTCTGTCAGGAAGGCAGATCAAAAGGGTTGGTACCAAGGGCTCAGGCCCACGGTGTGGCCGTTCCACTTCCCACCATGTGACCTCAAGCATTGCTCACCCCTCTCCTCCTCAGCCTTGCTGCACACTGGATGTTGATGGCAGTGGTGTTTTCAGGGATTCAAAGGAGGTGAGCTAGTTATGAATAGGAAGCCCACGGCACCAGTGCATTGCTTGTAGTAAGTGCTCAGTCCGCCTAACTATTCTGTGTATCAGCACAAAGTTGTCAAGAGGCAGGAGTGTGTGGGACTGAAGGGCAGCTGGGCCCCACTGGCCTGTTCCCCAGCCCCACGGGCCAGGGCAGCTCCAGAGCCTTACCAGGACTTCCCCTGCTTCTCACTTCATGAGCTCCTTGCCATCTGTCTGCTTCCACTTCTCTTTGGGCTGTGTCGCCACAGTGCACAGATCTCAACCCCTTCACCCATGACTCTGGGAAATCACAGAGCAGACACAACATTGATGATCTGTTGGCTGCACTGGAGAGAGGGAAGAAGAGCGTTAGACCAGATCATGTCATGTCCACTGCTTCTCTGGCCCCCTTCCTACCTTTCTCCACCTTTTGTGGAGCAGTCAATGCATTCTACTTGCCTAGACTCCTCAAGCCTCTCTTCTAACTGCAGTGATTTAATGGGACACATTTCTACAGGACTCCTGTTTCCATTCCCCTTGTTGGAATGAGGATTAAACTCAGGGCTTTCACACAGGACTACATCACCAATCTTTTTTAATTTCAAGACAGGGTGTCATTAAGTCACTAAGTTGCCCAGGTGGGGATTACAGGAATGTGCCACCACACCTGGCTTCCTCTTAATCTCTTATATGCATTGAGACAAAGGTGCCATGTCCTTGGGACAGAACAGTTTGCACTGACATCCAGATAGACCTGAGAGGTGAGCAGCAAGGTGAAGGCAAGAGGACCTAGCACAGGGATGGAATATCTGTTTGGAAGAGGGCTATAGTAGCCACCAAGCAGCTTTGTTAGAAGCCATACCCGATTCCACTGAAAGGGCAGACTGGCCCAGGGGTGGGGCGTGGGTGGCTTCTGTATCCGGGATGGGCAGGGGTTCCTTTCCCCAGACTGCAGACCTCACATTCTGAACACTGTGGAACTTGTCTCTATAGAATCACTACACTGACCTTTTGGTCAAAGCAGGAGACAGGCAAATGGTGGGTTCTCTTACAGGTGACTTCAAGCCTAGAAGATGAAGGAAACCTAGGACAGGCCTGGCATCCATGAGACGGCACATCTTGCAGATAGGACAAGTGCTGTCTACGGAAGTGATCAGGAACCCACAGCCCTGAAGGCCACAGTGAGGAACTTAGGGAAGCAAAAGAAGCTCACACTGGTGGTTATAAGAAGCAAGCCTGTCAGGGACATTTTGGTACTTCAAGTGGTGGTTGTGTCCCATTCCTTCATCAGGAGAGCTGTTTCTTCTAATCAAATGTTACTCATTCCTCTTGCTTTCTTTTTTCTTTTCTACTCCTTAGCTTTCAACCACAACACCTCTGTGAGGCCTTCATGGGTCTCTGCTCACCTGGGTCAGAACCAGTGGCCTGTACTGACTCACGGTGTCCCCTCCGCCTGGCATGACAGCAGGTCCCCCCTCTCAGATTCCAGGTGAACTCGCAAGCTGGCTGGCCTACTTTTAAATCCATCCTCTGCCTGTGTGGTGGCTTAGGCAGTATCTGGCACGTGACGAGTTCTCTACTATCTTTCAAACTCTAGTCAACAGATAATAAGGGCAGCTCCCTGTGATTCTGAAGTTGAAGAGAACTTGATTCAGCTGCAGTCTGGTGCTGTAGACACAGTGTAGGCTAGAGTCACTTTGCCACCTGGAACTCCATTTTTGGATGAAGAAGAGCTCAAGAAAGAGGTTGAGTGGTTCATTGGCCTCTTCTCCTATAATTCTTTACCTTCTGTTCTGTGCTGCAGTGAGGGAAATAGCATAGGTCCTTCTCTTACTCCCCCCCAAGTAATAAAAAGGACCAGAAATGTCCTCACTGGACAAAAAATTGGGGGAAAGTGGGGTGGGCCACTTAACGTCATCTACTGCAAATGCTTTTATATGGAGAAGGTCGCTTTCCTTGAGCACCTGTTAGAAATGTTTTGTTCTGACAAGTCATTCCATGGCCAGATGATGTTTGGTGCTAGAAGGGTCTTTCTCTCACTGAGCTGAATTTCACATGCCCTGACACTAGAAACACTTTCTGAACACTTTGGGCAATGGCTGCTTTTCCATAGGATAACATGAAAGAGAGCAGAACTTGCTGTGATCTCCACCAAGTTCCTCTGTCAGACAAGACTCAACCAGAGCAAAATTGATCAACAGAGCCTACGTTCCTTTCGGTTCCCCTTTCCAATCTTCCTAGCAGGCACACCTCCCAGCACTTCAGCCTCCTACCTCATCTCAGTGCTGTCGCCTAGTAACAATATGCTTAGCAACCAGTAAGGAAAGTGTGATCACACCTCTCAGCATCATACATGGAGCACTGCAGACAATACAGACCGTTCCCTGGCTTCTCTCTGCAGCTAAAGGAAGGTAACTGTCAGAGGTGGCCAGCATTATGCTCCAGAGATAGTGCTCGTCATCCGGGGGCCCAAACTGGTTGTTGTTTGGCTTTTACTTGGCATTGGGTAATATCTTTGTGGGGGCGGTTGGGTAGGTGGTTCTTGAAAGGCCGGATCTCTCTGCTTGCACTTGTTCTCAGGATGCCTGTGATGCAGGCCAGGGAGCTTGCAGCATCCTCTCTGCCCCCACACAGTCCTGCCCTGCACCAGCCTGCCACCCCCGCCTCCACCACCACGCTCTCCCGTGCCCCTTCCTTTTGGAGATGGTTCTGCTTTGCTCTGGTACTGCTCTGGCCTCCACCTGGCCACTTCCAGTTCTCCCAGGGTCTCTGTCTTCCACATGCTCCACTGTGCTGCTGGACAGCTCCAAGTCCCCCACGCACATGTCCTTCCTCATCCCTGCCCCTTAACTGGTGGGTACCCCCACCTCCAACCTTTGGGCCAGCTGCCACACAGAGTGGGCCAAGGTTCTCTTCTTTCTTTCTGTTGGTGGCCAGAAACTTCGCTGGGAATCCCTGGGTATCATGGAGATAGCACAAGACAATAAAAAGCCCAGATGCATGTGGACATACTCAGATCTTTTATTTGAGTCTTGCTTGTGTGACTTAGGTCAAGTTTCTTTAACTTAATTCTTAGTCTTTCTGAGGGAATTAGAATATTTGCCATACAAGGCTTTGATGACAATATATGAAGTAAAAAATAGAAAGAACCCAGCAAAACAACATGGTATACCGTTGCAGAACATTTACCCTATTCCCTCCCCCTCTTTGTTCTTTCTTTAGTATCTGCCCTTCCTCAAGCCAAAGCCACTCTGGTTGGATTCTCAGGAGACACTTCAGAGCAGCGGACATGACACCCAGCTCCTCCTCTTACAGCTTCAGTCTCAGGCCCTGCACTCAATAGCCTGAGATTCCTTCCATTCCCTGTGAAATGGAGCTGTGGGCCCTTGACTTGAATGTGTGCAGTTGGCATAAGGCTTAATGGAGCTGATATGCACTACTGTCCAAGAAGTTTTACAATGTAAAGAGAATTTCCTTGAACAAACCTTTCAAAATGTCTAAAGCTCCCTTAAAATCCTAAAACTGAAGCAAACTGAAAGTGGAAGATGGTAGTCACTGAGAGATGATAGTCACTTGCCCTCCAATGGCTTCAGTGGAAAAAATAAATCCTTCCTCACAGGCAGAGCTCTTCTTTTCTTTTCTTTTCGTTTTGTTTTTGTTTTCAGACAGGGTCTTGCTTTGTAATTCAGGCTGGCCCTGAGCTCACTATGTAGCCCAGGCAAGCCTCGAACTCAGCAATCCTCCTGCCTCTGCCTCCCGAGTGCTGGGATTACAGGCGTGAGCCACCACACCTGGCACTGTGGTATGTGGTATTGATTGCTGGTGAGCATGAGTCACCACGCCCAGCATTGTATGTGCTTACCAGGGATCAAACTCAGGACCATTGCACTTGCGAGGCAGGTGCCAGAACCACTGAGCCAAATCTCTGGCCCCATGCAGAGCTCTCTTGTAGCTGTCAGAACAGATTGTAGCAATCATTCCATGCTGTTCCCTGGGTTCCTATGGCCAAGGTGGCTGCTTATCACCTAGTTAAAAACATTAACTCAGGAACAGTCTAGAGGCCTTTACTCATTCTGGTTTGGGAAAAAAGTCATTATTCTGTCCTTTCAGTAAAGGTAACAAATGAGTCAGAATGTGCTCAAAACGTCATAGATGTTGGGGAAGAGACTGGTGGGGTAGGTGTTGGAGCTTATGTCATGGATATCCTTCCACAGGATGGTTCTGTGTTTTGTAGTGTGCTGAAGGAAAGCTGAATTTGTAAATGGAGAATACCTGAAGCAAGATGTACTAAAGTACAGAACCTAAGTAAATTATAGTAAGTCAAACAGAAGTGTGGGAAACACAGAAACTTTGGATGTTATGAATCTTGTTGGTTAGGAATCTGGCCAAGGATGAATAAAAAATCCAAAGACATTCTTCTGAGGGTTCCACCAGGTGACTGCAGGGTCTTCTAACAGAGGATCCTAATGGGTAAAATGTAGGCAGCTCAAAGCTCTGAGAGCTCTGCTTGAAAGATTTGTGTCAAAGATCTTGGAAAGAGGGGAGCAGCTTCCTCAGTCAGGGACTTAGCTGCCAGCCAACCCCCAAGCCTGTGATGGGGGAAGAGGGTCAAAACCTCTAGTTAACAGAACCTCCAGTTAAAAAGCCAATAGCTCTTTCTTTACAGTAAAATTGCAAGAGCCTGGATATACACAAGGGTCAACTGTTAACCACAGAACTAAAGGTATTTGTTGAGCCCTGGGGAGACAGATTGGATCTGTATTCTGCCTCAACGGAGAGAACAAGTCATAAATCAAGGAATATTAAGCCGGAAGAAATCCTGGCAGTCACACAATCCGACCCTTTTCTTCACAGGTGAGAAAATAGTTCTCAAGATGTCAGCAGTGGTTGATTTAGGCTTATACAAATGTTTCTTTCACTCTTCAAATAAAAGTGCAAAGGTAAGACCCCAGGAAAGCAACCCGCCTACAGGGCCAGAGTTTGTCCAGACCCCTCATCTGATGACTGCCGTCTCTCTACTTTTGCCTTCGGGGTTCTCTCTGAGACCAGAACTGGGTCTCTGAAGAGCTCTTTTGCAACAATAATGTCATCCTGCCACCAGCAAGTCTTTGCCATTTTAAACTTTAAATTATCAACACTGCACAATTTCCAAGATAATTTCAGGAACGTTATCGTTTGAATAAAACATAGGCTTATTCTGTGGGAGCAGGTGAGCCTAGAACATGGGTAGTAAGCCAGTCTCTCTAAACACACCTGGCTCCACAGGGCTAACACCACCTGCCAAGGGCTAATGTGCAAGCAGAGCCTGTGTTTGGTTTTCCTAAGCCACAGCATCCCACGTAGCCTGTCCACAGGGCAGGGAAACAGTGCTAATGGGGTGCTAAAAGCGGTTGGAACACCGTCCCCCGCACAGGCTCCTGTCTACAGCTTTTGTTCCCAAGATCACTTCAATAAACATGACTCAGTCGGTAGTTCGGGCTCCACTTCCTCCGGGCAGAGAGCTGACAGCAGCAGTTTGCTGTGTTGCCCATCCTGGTGACTCAGGGCCCCTGGCTGGCGGGGCTGCTCTCCTCTCTGCCAGCCGACTGAGCTCCTGTCTGGTTGCAGAGCCTCTCTCCTTGGCTCTTCCAGCTTTCAACGTCCTCACCAGTTAGTTAGGGTGCTGGCTCCCCGACCCTGTTCCATGCAGATCTGGGACCACAGCCAGAGTGCTCTTCCACCCACCTGCTCCGCTCTAGAATTTGTAGTCTGCGGAAGGCCAAGGAGAGGTCACAATACATTCCCATGGAAAACCAAAACAAAAGGCAAGGAAGGCCTCACAGGCCCTCTCTCTCCTCTGGCCACACCCTCGAACCCGGTTTGCTCTGACTCAGCCACTAGGAGTTCTTGTTTATTTGGATGCTCTTGTTTATTTATTCTAAACCAGAAGGGCTGGTTTCTATAACAAGAATGGCAACATTCTCAACAAGAACAATAAAAGGCCAGATGTGGTGGCACATGTCTGGAGTCCTAATACCCCAGGAGCCTGAGGCCAAAAGACTGCAAGTTCCAGCTCAATCTGGGGGAATTTAAGAGACTTAGCACAATCTTATCTCAAAATAAAAAGTAAAAAGGGCTGGGATGTAGTTCAGTGCAAAGGTTCTGGGTTCGATCCATGGTACCACAGAAATAAAACGAGCAATGAGTAGAAAGTATGAGGTTCCCCTCTGCTGCAGCAGCTAAGCCCAGACACCTCAAAATACAGAGTAGTGGAGAGCCACATGTTCCCCAGACTGCCTGCTGGCCCAGTCTCAGGATTAAAGAGGATTTAATTCCAAAAATGTTTATTTAGCAAAATAAACATTTCTGCTAAGTCAATCCAAACATTCCACAAATATTTCTTTAGCGTCCGTGATAAAGAACCCTCAGAAAGTCCGCGGGTTACACGTTGCCAGCGTTGGTAATGTCAGAGGCTGTGTTGATCAGACACTGAAGAAAAGGTTGGGAGGCAGATGGAGGCATCATGGCAAGCCTGAGAACCGCCCTTGGCTCCAGGGGACGCCATACCCTATCCTAAGGAGCGCTGTGTTTGCCTGCACCCCTCACAGCCAGTAGGCTTTGCTTGACAACCTTCTGTGTGTTTTCTTTCCCCCTTCTTTTCCCATGGACAGAAGGCCTAGCTGGACCCGATCGTACTCTTCTATACTGACCTGTGGTGTGAGCACGCAACACCCTTGACTCTTTCATTCACACGTGTTCCCTGTCCTACACACCCACATGCCAGACACCACGACACACTGCTCTGTCCAGAGAGTGATGGCAGACCCAGACAGCGCTCGAGCAAAGAGACCTCCCAAGGAGTCTACTGAAGGGCGAGATTTCCCATTGCTCAGCTGCCGGAGGAGAGTAGCCGGGAGCACCAGCTCACTGGAGCCTTAGAGGGCCTGGATCTGACCGCAAGGAAAATAGCTTCAGATAAAGGGAAGAGGAAGCAAGAAAGGAATAGCATCACAGCTGTTTATTGCCAGGCCCTCTCAGTGGCATGGGGCAGAAACCCAGAAGGTGGGCTTCACTGGCGTTTCCTCAGACCAAGAGGCGATGAAGAAGCACCTGAACTCCAAGAATGCTGAGACCAGGGACCCAGGCATGCCTGGCACCTCCTAGTCTGCCTCCTGCATTTTGGCTTTGTTCTTTCCTAACAGTGTCTGGGATGCAAATAAAGGAAGCTTGGCTGCTAATTGTGTCCAAGCTCTTGGCCTTACCCCTATCACTCACAAGGGAAGCTTCTTCCTAAGCTAAAGTTTTAAAAAATGCCAAAGATCAGCCCTAATGGGCTTTGGGCCAACCCCCAAGGCCATTGGGAAACGTTAATTGTTCGCTTCAGCTTGATTGATGCATCCCATCCTGTGTCCAGACTAGGATGAAAAAGTAGAAGAGGGTCTACATGATGGACAGCCCACCCTGGAGGTGCCAGGCAGGGATGAAAGGAAGAGAGTTTCCACCAAGAGACAGAGTGAATTATTTGATGAAGGGCAGTAGGCAGTACAGACACATGAAACAATGGAAGCCCCTACAATGCAGTGGCGTGCTTTCCCCTGTTTTGTAGCGGTTTTTGATTCATGACTCTAGATGTATGTGACTGTTAGGAGGACTATTAAATTTAGAAAATGGAGAGAAAATAGTGACATTGAAAATGATAGGCAATTGTCAATGTTATGTGTTGCGGTTTGTGTCTAGATGTCCCCTGAAGCCTCATGCAGTCATAGGTGGGGCTTTTTCACAGGTGGCTGGATCTAGTGTGTGTGATGCTCTCAGACTGATTCATGTTGCAATGCCAGGATCAGTGGTGCTAGCATGAAGGACCTAAGTGCTGACTGCCCTAAGTAGCCTGGAGGCGATACAAGAAAGCTGTGTAGAAAGAGCTGTATTGTCCCTTGCCTGTAATGCTACTTCTGGCCACTGTGAGCTTTTCTCCTCGGAGATGCCTGACTGCCATCCACCCTTCCCTGGAGCCAGCGGACTCTGGACTGAAACCTCAGCAATCTGAGCCAAATCTTTCCCTTCTTAACTTGTGGGTGTTGGGTATCTTGTCTCGGCAACAAGTAACTAAGACATTATATTATTACCAAGGTTGGAATAAAAGTTTGCAGAAAGACCAGGTAGCAAGGTTGTGAAGTCTAACTTATTTACATACTGCGGCACCATCTGACATACTGTGCCAGTGTCAGACTCCAGTGACTCTGGGAAAGACATAAGCAGCTTGAATTTCAGAGATCGATGGTGTGTGTGCTTTTTTGCTGTCCTTCCCGGGCTCAAGCCTAATGTGAACATCTGTGAGGACCAGCCTATAGAATCATCCCTAATTGTCAAGGACAATTATTGTATAGATTTTGTCCAAAACTGAAAAACTATCTTCTCCCTCTACTTTGCCTGAATGATGTTCTCTGGGCCATTTTTATTTCTGTCTCTGGGCTCTGCAGACTTGCTCAAAAAAGACTCTCCCTCTCTCTCCCTCTCCCCTCTCTCCCTCCCTCCTTCCCTCCCTCTCCCCCTTCTCCCTCCCTCCCTCCCTCCCT
>PVIC010038781.1:0-17440 GCA_004025085.1 Thryonomys swinderianus
GCCTCGAACTCAGCAATCCTCCTGTCTCTGCCTCCCGAGTGCTGGGACTATAGGCGTGAACTACCACGCCCCGCTTTTTTTTGCTTTCTTTTTGGAGACAGGGTCTTGCTTTGTAGTCCAGGCTGGCTCTGAGCTCACTATGTAGCCCAGGCAAGCCTCGAACTCAGCAATCCTCCTGCCTCTGCCTCCCGAGTGCTGGGATTACAGGCGTGAGCCACCAGGCCCGGCTTTTTTTTGCTTTTTGAGACAGGGTCTCGCTTTGTAGTTCAGGCTGGCCCTGAGCTCACTATGGTGCCCAGGCAAGCCGCCACGAACTCAGCAATCCTCCTACCTCTACCTCCCGAGGGCTGGGATTACAGGCGTGAGCCACCATGTCCGGCATTGTGGTATGCGGTGTTGATTGTTGGTGGGCGTGTCTCCACGCCCAGCATTATATGTGGTTACTGGGGATCGAACTCAGGACCTTGCACTTGCGAGGCAGGCACCGGAACCACTGAGCTAACCCTCCGGCCCCAACAAATACAATTTTAAACAAACTCAAAACTCTGAAGACTCAAAGGACCAAAACGGACTAAAAAACATTTTTCTCACTGAAAAAAAATGGCTGTCTTTTTTTCCAGTAGTTTTCCTCACCAAATCTGGCTTTTAAGAACTTAATATAAAGGGAAAAATAATCTTACATAAAGAAAAGTAAATCACTAATTTTATTCTCAAACCCAAATGTGAGCCAATACTAACACATTGCTCTCAGGTCTGGGGTAATACACCACAGTTGCTAGAGTGTTAAAATCTCTGACATCACTTGTACAAAATACCTGGAAATGACAGCATTCCAACTGTCTATAGCTCTTTGCACACAAAGCAAGAACTAATGGGATACTCACCAGACAACGCAGCTCTTCTCTGTTTCTCTTCTGGTGTCAGCCCTATCCCTGAGATTCTTTCACTGTATCGTTTCTGGTCGTTTTTTATAGTCTTGTAGGCCTGTAGATCCAAACACGGAGAACATTTCCATGTAACTAAATCACACCATAAAGCCATATCATTTTTCAATTAAATGAGAAGCTTTTGTCTACACAAGGTTAGTTCCTCTGTGTTAAAAGCACTTAAGGCAAAGATCTTAAGAAAAAAAAAAGCTGGTTGTACACATAATCGGTGTGAAAAGATTATGCAAAAGCAGATGAAAATGTGCCAGTGTCAGATATTCTGAGGCTCTCTGTAAAGAATTCTCCTTGTACTTAATTTTGGAAGTCTAGATAAAGCAACAAAGTCTTACACTGGTAAGTTGCAGACAGGGCTAACCTTTAAATCAAGTTTAAATGAGTTTACAGAAATGGGTTTTAGATTATGTCAGATACTAGATGTAAAAACACTCTTTGTGGCCCTTGGTAGAAGTTGAGATATGTTCTCTTGACAGACATTCCAGGTACTTAGAGAAGGGGTCACCTGTATCCTATTCTTTTTTTCTTCTATTTTGCTTTTTGAAACTGGGTTTTATTGTGTAGTTGAACCTGGCCTTGTACTGTCTCTCTAGGTATCCCAAATTGGCCTTAAACTCACAGTGATCCTCCTACATCAGTCCCCCAAGCGCTGGGATTTTAGGAGTGTACCACTACGCCTGGCCTGTATCCTGTCCTTACACAATAACTCCTCTTTCCCTCATTGGCCTATCCTCTTCCTAAACTGAGGTAGAAGGAGTCTCAGACATATTCCACAAAGTTAGTTACTAAGGGTCAAACACTTTGCTTAAACATCTACTGTATTTCAAATATAGTATTATCCTCCCTACCCCTTCCAACTGAAGAACAATATCTTACCATTAGTTTGGTGTTGCTCTTCGTTTTATAACAGTACCAGAGCTTATTAGTGACTTTATTTTTTATTATAGTTTTTTGTTTGATTTTTTTTTTGAGACAGGGTCTCACTTTGTAGTTCAGGCTAGCCCTGAGCTCACTATGTAGCCCAGGCAAGCCTCGAACTCAGCAATCCTCCTGCCTCTGCCTCCCAAGTGCTGGGATTACAGGCATGAGCCACCACACCTGGCCTTATTATAGTTTTTTATATTATTTTTTCCAGTATTGGGGCTTGAACTAGGGGTGCACTACCACTTGCTAGTTCTTCAGACTTTAAAATTTTGAAACAGGATCTCATTAAGTTGTTCATGCAAGATTTGAACTTATGATCCTTCTACCTCAGCGATGGTGCTGGGATTATAGATATGCATCACTGCACTGGGATATTTTTATTTTTAAAATTGTATTTATTTGGTGCTGGGAATCAAACCCAGGACCTCATGTATGTTAGAAGAGTGCTCTACCACTGAACCGTATTCCCCAGATTCATGAGCTACTTTTTGAAAGGTGGTAAGCAAAATAATTTAAATCATATTTTTTCTCTTTTGTACTTCACAGGGTCAATACGACCCTTTCAGGAAGTTTTTTTAAAATCTTGGCATCAGATTACTATATATACACAAGTCTAATCATACTTATTTTATTGTTTTGTTTTTGTTTTGTTTTGATTTTCAGACAGGGTCTTACTTTGTAGTTCAGGCTGTCACTGAGCTCACTATGTAGCCCAGGATAGCCTCAAACTTACAGCAATCCTCCTGCCTCTGCCTCCTGCGTGCTCGGATGACAGGTGTGAGGCACCACACCCGGCACTGGGGTATGTGGTACCAGGGATAGAACTACGGACCTTGCACTTGCCAGGCAGATGCTGGAAACACTGAACTAAATCCCTGGCCCTGTTTTGTTTTCTTTTAAGAAAAAGACTTCTGGGCTAGGGGTGGAAGCCCAGTGGTATAGCATATTCTTAGCATGCATGAGAATTTGGTTCAATTCCTGGCATACGTGGAAAAGGAACTTCTACCTAAAAAGATTCCATCAGGTCAATAGAGTGAACAGAAAATAAACTGGGCTTATACTCACTGAGAGTGATATCCAGAAATGGTTGAAGACCATCTAACACCTAGCTGTCAAAAAGCTTGAGGTTCAGAGAGGAAGGGCAAGAATGAGGCTAGGGAGCCAGGGTTTTAGCTCAGTGGTTCTGGCGTGTGCTTTGCAAGTTCAAGAGCCTGATTTCAATCCCCAGTAACCACAAACCACAGTGCCGGGCATGGTGGCTCATGCCTCTGATCCCAGCACTTGGAGGCAGAGGCAGGAGGATTGCTGAGTTTGAGGCTTGCCTGGGCTACATAGTGAGCTCAGGGCCAGCCTGAACTACAAAGCGAGACCTGGTCTCAAAAAAAAAAAAAAATGAGGCTAGGCTCTGTGAGCTAAATATTCTGATGGAGACATACTAAATTAAAATTTAATTCCCCCAAGGGCTTCTTATTCCAAGTTTGCACAGATTTCCAATTAATGGCACAAATATATATTAGATTAAGAAATTTATGAAAAATATCAGAGAACTTTTCTAAATGGATATGATGGTGTTTATTCAACTGAACAGGTCATTTTTTGATTGAAGCAATGTGATCCTATCACTAGAACAACATTAAAGGCCCCAAATAATCTCACTAAATGAATTTTTTTTTGAGACATCATGAACTTAAGGCAATTGTCCTGCCTTAGCCTCCAAAGGGCATGCATGGATCACCATCTCGGGTTCTCACTAAATATACTAAAGGTCACTTGAGTATCTGACCGAGATCCTAGAGAGAGAGAGGCTAATGACAAGAAGAAAAACTCACACGGATGCTAATCAAGCATCCTTGTTTACATGTAAGCAGCAAAAGCACTGCTCAAATCAAATGTTTTTCATACTGTGGTTGCAACCCATTAGTCAGCTGTTAAATCAATTTGCAGATTAAGACTAGCATAAAAAAAAGGAAAATACTGGAGTGTATCACAGAATACCACTGCTTGGAACATTATTTCAATTTATGTATTTGTAGCTATATAATGGACTACAAGATAAAATGTATTTCTTTCTGTGGGTCATAGTAACTTTCCCCAGGCCCTACTGAGCTACATCACTAGCCTCATAGTAACAATTTTAAAAAGCGACAAATCACTTTGCTTGGGGTGAAATGGAAAGAAGATAAAGAGCTCCCAATACAGGAATTACTAAAGTAGTAATTATATGGAAATTAGGCCCATTACCTCAAATGAGAAAAAGTTATGCTGGAACACTATTAAGGACTAAATGTTCATGTCTTCTCCTAATTTATGCTGACGCCCTTGCACCCAACATGACAGGATATAGAGATGGGACTTCAAAGAAGAGGAAGAGACACCTGAGCTACCTTAGCAAGCTCTCCAACCTATCCCAGCCATGTGAAGACACAGCGAGAAGGTGGCCATCTGCAAGCCACAAGGAGCACCTCACCAGAAACTGGACTGTGTCTAAGCTCGGTCTTCTATCTTCCAGCCTCTGTAACTATGGGAAAATAAATTCTTGGTGTTCAAGCCATGCAGTCTTGGGTGTTCTGTTCTGGGAGTTCAAGAAACTAACACAAATACTAAGCAACTTTTAGCCACACCTCACCAAATCTGGATGCTGATTTCAGGTTAACATTTCTCTTGAGACTAGCAGTAATTTCAGAGAATAGAAGCCTCAGGCCACCTTCTATCAAGTTTCCAACAGTTTGAAAACCAAAACAAAAGTGTACAAGTGTGGTGGCATATGCCTATAATCCCAGCACTGTGGGAGTCAGGGGCAGGAAGACCACAAGTTTGAGCCACGCCTGGGTAGCTTAGCAAGACCCTTATTCAAAAAAAGACAAAAAGGTGTGAGGACAAAGCTCAGTATGAAGGCCCTGTACTCAATCTTCAGTGTCGAAAAAAGAAAAAAGCGCCAGGCGTGGTGGCTCACGTCTGTAATCCCAGCACTCGGGAGGCAGAGGCAGGAGGATTGCTGAGGTCGAGGCTTGCCTGGGCTACATAGTGAGCTCAGGGCCAGCCTGAACTACAAAGTGAGACCCTGTCTCAAAAAAAAAAAAAAAAGAAAAAGAAAAAAGTTCAAAAAGCATACAAAATCATTTGACAACTGCTGTAGGTAGACAAAAGCTTATCATTTAACCCAGAGCCACTATAATATCATAGCTTTATTACCACCAGCGTTGGACAAACACAGAGGGCAATGAGGCATTTAAGTGAATGGCTTGAGAGGAACTTGCACTTCTTAGATAATTCTCAGATAGGAGAAAGCAACAGTCATAGGCCCTGGGTTGTGGCTTGGCATCCAGAGAATTCCCAAGGGCAAATCCACAGGGTCACCCAACACAAACCAGAGGCTTAACAGGTTTTCACTGTTGCAAGCATATCCAACACAAACACTTTCCATCTATTTTTGAATGAATGGGGTAGAACTGATGGGAAAAGGTGAGAGAGATAGGAAATGGAAAAGTTAGGGCTCAGAGGTAGTATCTGCCTTGTGAATCAGAGGCACTTAAGAAAGCCATCTACATGAATGTGTTAGCTTGTACCACTTCAGCCAACAGTTTGACCAAATAAAGGATTACAAAAAGGACACTGCCAAACGAGTTCACCTTCAAGTAGAGGATATGGCTGTGGGATTAGGAGAACTTTACAATTTCTATGGCTTTTGAATCTCCTCAGAAGCTTTCAATAAAATGCCCTTTCATGGTTAAAGTGGACTTGTTTTCCACAAAACACAAAAATTACATTTTATATAAAATGATTCAAAATAAATGGTGGTTAGGTTACCTGTTTGGTTATTCAACATTTACTCTTTGAGTCTGTCTTGTTAGATATGCAGCACTAAAGCACAATATAATTTAGCATCATAAAAAGGGATGAAAATTGGCAGAAGTTGCAAAGAAAGGGTTGATGATCAGGATTTGGCTTCACATTTATGGGTTTAGATCTATCTGGTAGGGCCTCAATAGTCTGAAGAATAAGATTTGAGAATTCTAGTGACTGACAATGTCTCTTTAATAAACACCTAAAAAAAGCACATGCTGTGAATGTTTTGGATCAAGTTTTCATTAGTGCCATGGTCTCACCCACCCTACCCCAAAATATATTTTAGTGTAAGCATCTTACATAATAAACTGCCCCCGTGACTGTTGCTCCTATAATTAAGAAGTGTACTAGACTGCTGCCATCTTTCCCAGAAGCACCTGTAGATGCTAGTGATCTAGAAGGGAATCCTAGGTGATGGCACTGCACAACTGTAGGTGAAAATATGGCCAGGGAAGAAAAAGGAAATAGAAAAAGCACTAAGTATTATGAAGAAACATTCAACAAAAAGGCAGGGAAGCATTTTTGGTTGGTTATTCAGTGTGACAAAGAGAAAAATGCTGCTCCAGGATTGGAGGAGAATGTGTCTTCCATCAAAATATGTTATCAGACAGATCTCACCTATTCTCCCATCTGAGTTGACTGACAACTGACAAGAGCTACTTCCTCTTCTTGTGAATTTGGGAGTCAGATCAGGGTAAGACATACATAACTTCAAATATTTTCAAGTCCTCTATTTTAACCTAGTGACCAAGTTAAAGTGCACTGTTTTACCCATAGAGAAAGACCTAATACTGAAATGGCTTTCAACCATCTGCTGTTAGTAAGTAAAATGCAGTCTTCTTTGGCCACGGATATTAGGCATTACCAGAGCTGGATAACTCAGCCTTACAGGATTCACTTGAGACTGATCTGCTTAGTCACAGTAAGCCTTGCCAAATTAAAAAGCAAAGCAAAACAAAGCAAAACAAAACAAAAAAACTACCCATAGAATAATTCCTCTGTGACCTACTGGGCTGATCTGAGTTATTTATGGACATATAATTGTACAAATACTAAGTAACAATTAAACAGCATATTTCTCACCTCACACAAACTTCATTCTAAAATTGGAGATACTAGGCTTGTTTCTCTAACTTAGTCTTTGGGTAAGACTCACAGGTAGCTTTCCTTTTAGGAATGCTTAATATATATATATTTTTTTGAGACAGGGTCTCACTTTGTAGTTCAGGCTGGCCCTGAGCTCACTATGGAGCCCAGGCAAGCCGCCGTGAACTCAGCAATCCTCCTGTCTCTACCTCCTGAGGGCTGGGATGAGAGGCGTGAGCCACCACGTCAGGCATTGTGGTAAGCGGTGTTGATTGTTGGTGGGCGTGTCTCCACGCCCAGCATTCTATGTGGTTACCAGGGATCAAACTCAGGTCCTTGCGTTTGTGAGGCAGGCACCGGAACCACTGAGCTAATCCTCCGGCCCTAGGAATGCTTAATATTTTTGATCGAAGGCTGTTGCTGCTGTTTTTTTTTTTTAATTGTAAATCTCAAGCTGGGGAAAAAGTAAAATATTTGACAAATGGGTCAAAATCAAATATTGTGCTAAGGAGCTGCAATGAATTTTGATTTTAGTCATAAATTACTGTGTCACATCTAAGAGAACAGGTAGAATTTTGTAGGTTAGTCAAATCTAAGAAAACACAGTGGCTTTCAAGAATAAAAAGACAAGTTAAAAGAGATTGATCCACATGAGATTAAATTTCAGTCATTCCCAAGTTGGCTCCCACAGGATATTAGACAGCAGGCACTTTAAAGCTTTTTGGAAATTTTTTCAAGAGGACTAAGGGAAATTAGTTGCAAAAGTTTGAAAGCAGAATAATGCTAAGTCTACCAGCGGGGAGCTGTTCAGCAGCTTCTTGGCACAAGCTGCTTTTCTACTTACATATGCACCAGCTCCTATTGTTGACAAGCCCACAATAAGGATTAACACAGAATTATCCATTTTGCCCCCCGATGCACCAGAGCTAGCCATTTGTCGTGTCATCTGGAGTTCTAGTGGGACATGCCATCGCTGGAACAAGTTGCCTAAAGGAACACAATTTATTAAAAGACACACACACATAAAAATACAATAGTTAATACACATTTATGATTTGTTGTCAGTGCATTGTAGAAGCAGACTTACTGCACAGTGGGCTACATGGTGTTCACTGTTCAATGACCACGACTGGATATAATTACAACTGTTATACATACAAGTACCACAGATAATATGAACCACACTTTAAAATTATTGGAGTTGTTGACTGCTGCTGCTGGTGCTGTCGTCACTGTTTCGCCACTTTCTTACTGCTTGCTGCATCCTCCCTGTCCACCAATCTAACCTGGATACAGTTCAGTCTTGTGTAAAAGAAGGAAATGTTAAAGTTTCAGAAGAAAATTCATAAATGAATTTATCTCCCCCTAAAAACTCAAGAATTTCAGAAGAAAGATTCTCTAGAATACAAAATTGGCTTTACTCCTCCAAACTAATACAAGACTATTTTCCTGTAAAACTACAAAGGGCTACATAATGATCTGATGAGCATAATACTTGCATGTAGAGAGCTACAACTTCCACAGACTTTCTTCTTTTAGGAGGATGCTGACATTCTCACGGGAAGGTAGGTGTCAGTATCTTCCCTGTCATTAGTCCTCGTGGGTGTTGACTATTGCTCTAGAGCAGCAGTTTTGTCTTTTTAAAGACCAAATAGCAAGTATTTTAGCACTGTGGGTCAGTATGCCTCTGGTGAAACTATTCAATTCTGCCAATGTCACATGAGAGCAGCCACAGACAGTATGCATACAGCTGTGTTCCAAAAAATTTTATTTATGAGCCCTAAAAATTGAATGGTGTCCTTTTTATGTATCATAGAATACTACTAGTCTGGTAGTTGACCCCTCTCCCCTGCACTGGGGATTGAACCCAGGGAATTCACACTGAGCTATATCCCTAACCCTCTTTGAATTTTTATTTTGAGACAGAGTCTTGCAAAGACAATAAGTTAGCTGTCCAGGCAGAGTTCCACTGGAGATTTTCCTGCCTAATACTTCCCTAGTATTAGGACTACAGGCATGTACCCAAATACTCAGCAAATATTGTTTTCTACTGTTTTTCAGAGATTTAAAAACTGCTCAGTATGATGGTGCAAGTCTATAATTCTAGATTCCGGGAAATGAGGCAGGAGAATGACATGTTTGAGCCCAGCTTAGACAACTTAGTGAGACCATATCTCAGAATTAAAAACAAACAAAATGTACCAATAAAGAATTCAATTAAAAAACAAACAAACAAACAAACAAACAAACTTGGGACATAACTCCCTGTGAAAGCCCTGGGTTCAGTTACCAGTACCATAAAAACCAAACCAAACCATTGGGAGGCAGAGGCAGGAGGATGGTTGAGTTCGAGGCTTGCGTGGCTACATAATAACCTCAGGGCCAGCCTGAACTACAAAGTAAAACCCTGATTCAAAAAAAAAAACACTTTAGCTTGAGAGACATGGCAAAGCAGGAGGCAACTGACCAAGTTTAGCCTGCAGAGCAGTGGTTCTCAGAGAAGTAAGTAAGTCAGCACCCCATGGTGGGTTTGTTAAAATGTAGACAGCCAGGGCCAGAGATTTAGCTCAGTGGTTCTGGTGCCTGCCTCGCAAGTGCAAATCCTGAGTTCAACCCCCAGTAATCACATACAATGCTGGGTGTGGTAACTCACGCCCACCAGCAATCAACACCACTCACCACAGTGCCGGGCATGGTGGCTCACGCCTGTCATCCTGGCACTTGGAGGCAGAGACAGGAGGACTGCTGAGTTCGAAGCTTGCCTGGACTACATAATGAGCTCAGGGCCAGCCTAGACTACAAAGCGAGCCTTGTCTAAAAAAAAAAAAAAAAATGTAGACAGCCAGGCCTACCTGCAGTTTCTGAGTCAGCAAGTCTTGGGAAGGTCTCAACAATTTTCTTTTCTTTTTTGTTTGAGACGGGGTCTCGCTTTGTAGTTCAGACTAGCTCTGAGCACGCCTTCATTTTTTCTACCTCCTCTTTCCCTGCTCTCTGTTCTCCCTCAACAATTTGCATTTCCTTCTTTCTTTCTTTTTAAAGCTTTTTTGAGACAAGGTTGTTCTATGTAGTTTAGGCTGGCTCTGAGCTCACTATGTAGCTCAGACAACCCTCCTGCCTCAGCCTCCTAAGTACTGGCATTGCAGGTGTGTTTCACCACACCTGGCTCAGTTTGCACTTCTAACAAGCCCCCAGCTAAGTGGTGTGAACCTAAGGTACGCTTGCATGTGTGTGAGCTGCTTGTATCACTGAAAGCTCAAAAAGCTTGGTATCACTGTCCTGGGTGCTGATTCCATGGGGTGGGGGCACTGCACTGGACGCTAGATGTGTTCCAATCTTGACTAAGCTTTAAGAGACACACAGAATGCTGGCACCTTGTAGGCTTGTAGAAGAAAAAAATATATAGGGATCATTACTCTGCCATAAAGAATGATATGTTTGAGTCATTCAGACTCAAATGGACATACCTTGAGGACATACTCATAAGTGAAATAAATAGGTCACAGATGTGTAAATACCATATCTTTTCTCTGGTATGAGAAACTAAAGATGTAAATGAGTTTTAGAATGTATGACAGATACTGTAAAATAGAAAATATTCTGGAGGGCAGGGGTAAGTAACAAAGGGAAAGAAAAAATTGTGATGGCAAAAAAGGGAAACAAAGCTTATGTACATGGGGGGTGGGGGTTGTAGGGTGGGTAGGGGAATGGGAAAAATGAGAATTAAATTGTGTCATATACAGGTACAAATTCTCAACATTGAGTGTGATCATGGTGTATATATAAAATGTATGTATTTCACAATAAAATAAAATTAAAAAAAAAGAAAAAACAGAAGGAAAGAAATGGAATTGAATGGGAAAGAAAAAAAATAGGGGTCATCACCCCATGTTTCCACAGTGTCTGGGCACAGAGCTGAAAACAAGCCCAAGCACAGGCCTACAGCCTCTAGCTAAAATTCTTGGGATCATATGTATTTATGAACTCAGGACTGTGTGATCCTACATATACTGTACAGTGCATATACCATATAATGACACCCAGCACTGGTAAGGGCAGCAAGTTAGAGCCACAAAGGTTAATATTTCTATGGTCAGTTACACTAAATGGGATTCTAAAAATTATAAGTAGCTTCTTCCAATTCAGGTCAAGTTTTTTTTTTTTTTTAGACAGGGTCTCATTTTGTAGTTCAGGCTGGCTCTGAGCTCACTATGTAGTCCAGGCAAGCCTCGAACTCAGCAATCCTCCTGTCTCTGCCTCCCGAGTGCTGGGATTATAGGCGTGAGCCACCACGCCCGGCTAGGTCAAGTTTTATACTAGTAAATGAGGTATAAATACTTGATAGTCATATTTCAATTTCTCAATTATCGATAAGACTTTAGACCCACATTTTAAAAAAAGACAATATTTTCTTTCATTATTTCTTGTCTGTTTTAGCATCACCACATGAAGTAAAATTATTTATACTTGGAAATAACAAACTATGAAAATAAAAATATGAAAGAGGGAAAAGCTTATATTAATCTGGACAAGAGTTTCAGAAGCCTATAAAAATGATAAGCATTGGGGCTGGAGATTTAGCTCAGTGGTTCCAGTGCCTGTCTGGCAAGCACAAGGTCCCTATTTCAATCCCCCAGTAACCACATAGAAGAATACTGGGCATGGTGACTCAGGCCCACCAGCAATTAGTACCATACACCACAGTGCTAGGCTGGGCATAGTGGTTCACGCCTGTAATCCCAACACATGGGAGGCAGAGGCAGGAGGATTGCTGAATTAGAGGCTTGCCTGGGCTACATAGCAAGCTCGGGGCCAGTCTGAACTACAAAGTGAGACCCTGTCTCACAAAAAAAAAAAGATAGGGGCTGGAGGGTTAGCTCAGTGGTCCCGGCACCTGCCTCGCAAACGCAAGGTCCTGATTTCGATCCCAGGTAACCACATACAATGCTGGGTGTGAAGACTCACGCCCACCAGCAATCAGCACCACATACCACAGTGCCGGGCGTGGTGGCTCACACCTGTAATCCCAGCACTCGGGAGGCAGAGGCAGGAGGATTGTTGAGTTCGAAGCTTGCCTAGACTACATAGTGAGCTCAGAGCCAGCCTGAACTACAAAGTGAGACCCTGTCTCAAGAAAAAAAAAAAAAGATAAGCATTAGACGTAGAAATGGGTAACTCTCAGAGCTTAGAAAACAAAACTGGTTAGAAAAGGTTCCACAGGGTTAAGCTTAGTTAACAAATTCAGTTTGTTCCCCATCTTCAGCCCATGTTCATCTATGAAAATAAATTAAAAAAAAAAAACTCCTGGGTAGATGTGGTGGCACACCTCTGTAATCCCAGTTCTTGGGAGTCTGAAGCAGGAGGATTGCCATGAGTTTGAGGCCAGTCTGGGATACACAGGGAGTTCAAGGCCAGCCTGACCTATATAGCAAAACTCTGTCTCAAGGCCAGAGATTTAGCTCAGTGGTTCCAGTGCTTGCCTAGCAACTGCTAGGTCCTGAGTTTGATCCCTGGTAACCACATACAACAACACCAGGAATGGTGACTCACACACACCAGCAATCAGTACCACACACCATATGCCGGGCATGGTGGCTCATGCCTGTAATCCCAATACTTGAGAAGCACAGGCAGGAGGATTGCTGTGAGTCTGAGGCTTGACTGGGCTCACAGTGAGCTCAGGACCAGCCTAAACTACAAAGCAAGACACTGTTTCAAAAAAAGAAAAAGTTAGTTAATTGTTTATACTTTTAGATGATCCATAAACATAGATATCATAATGTAATAAGTTCATTCTAGCTGGGCATGGTGGTGTATGCCTATAGTTTCAACACTCAGGAGGCTGAGGCAGCATTAAAATTCAAGGCCAGTCTGGAATATCAAACTGACCCTATCTCAAACAAACAAACACCCCCCCGCCAAAGAAAAACCTTCGTAATTTTTTTTTTTGAGACAGGGTCTCGCTTTGTAGTTCAGGCTGGCTCTGAGCTCATTATGTAGCCCAGGCAAGCCTCGAACTCAGCAATCCTCCTGCCTCTGCCTCCCGAGTGCTGGGATGACAGGTGTGAGCCACCACGCCCGGCTACCTTTGTAATTTTGTTTCAGTTTAACACTGTGTTTATTCTGTTTTTGCTTGCCTTTTATAAGCTGACAAAATTAAATATACAGATTTGGGAAAGTTCATCAGCTTTTGCCTAAATCTGCTCCTGAAAGAAAAAGATTTTTAAAACTATGTTGCCTTTAAAAGAAGTAAATGGGTGGACATTTAAACTACTGCATGAACAGAAGTGTAATACAGCCCAATTATTAACTAACCAACTTTTTACATACCTAAAATGACTTTAATTTTGTACAAGGTACCAAGGTTAAGTACTATATAGATGTTTTTATTTCCCCTCCAATTTTCTCCTACTAGAGTGCTTGGATTACAGATGTGCGCCACCATGCCTGAATAGATGCCTCTTTGTAAGGAACCCAATAACTAAGGAGTCTAAAACCTGTTTTTAAAAAATAACATTTTTGGGGTAATTTTAGAAGAAACAGAATTGATAATAATTATAATATGGCATGAACCACTCTGATGAAGGTAAAAATGAAAAAAAGATGTCAGTAACACAAAAAGAAATTTAACTATATTCTGCAAGGTCTTTCACAGTACTAGGATTGAGATACTGAAAATTTATCATGTGCCAGAGAGTAGAAGACACTGAAGACAAGCACACATAGGATGCAATCCCTGTGCTCAGCTAGTGGATAGTTTAGGAAAGGAAATGGCCAGTCACTTTGAATATAAGAAAATGAGCCACAAATTACAAGTCTCATGACTGTTCACTTTGGATTTTTAATCCTTAGGCCAATGAAATAAAAGGGAGAGTCACTACTTGCCTACAACAGTATTTCCCACACCTGCCTGAGCACCTGAATTCCATCAGGGCTTACAGCAGCCCAGGACTCACTCCTGGAGATTCTCATTCATTCCTATTCTCATTCCCAAGTCTCTCCTGGAACTCCTGGAGTAAATTTGAGCTCTGTTCTCCACTTGACTCATGCAACCAGGCAATTTCTGGAAAAATAGTCTAAAAGCTGTTGAGACATGCAGCAGCTCCAACAAAAAGCTTAAAAATTTCTAGAAAATCTAACTTATTAACCAGCTACAGAAAAGGCTGACTTGCCAAAGTTTTTCTTCAGTAAACCTTGTCTAAGCAGAAACTCCTAGGCTTCAGAGAAAAGTTCCATTTGGCAGTGAGCACAAACCTAGGATTATAAACAACAAGGGGTGCAGTTTCCTCTTTAAAGATATGAGAATTCCAAATAGTGAAAAATATCCACACGTTTGAACCTCAGGTCAGGAAGCTGTTGGTTAGTTTGATGGGATGGCCAGTGAAACGTTTGACACCAAAGAAAATACTACAGAGCAAAATGTCAAAATGTGTCTACTACCTAGCTCATCTTCTCCCCTGAACTCAGAGGCCGGGCTTGACTTCTAGTTACTTTCAATCATTTCTGCAACCAAGTAACTAATGTATAATGCAAATAAACCTGACAATGGTGATAGATGCTGATGATAGTTTCAAGGCAGGTTTAAAGTTTGCTAAACAAATGAAAATTTTTTTAAATTTAAAACATGAAAAATGACAAAATTAACAACCTGACAAAGAACTGGGGGAGAGGAAATAGTATATAAACCTTGCCTTTTGCCTTGCTTACAAAAACATGGCAGATGCTATTATGTGAAAAAGAAATTTTTCTTTTCCTTTTAGATAGGGTCTTCCTATGTGGTTCAGGCTGACCTTGAACTCATCATGTAGCCCAAACTGGCCCTGAGCTCATGGTAATCCTCCAGCCTCTGCATATGATCAGTCATGTGTACCACACCAAGCAAAAAAATCAAATTAAAAGCAATTGGTAATAAAGTTTCCAAAGAGTTAATTCTTTTTTTTTTTTTCTTTTTCTTTTTGAGAGTGTCTCGCTTTGTAGCTCAGGCTGGCTCACTATGTAGCCCAGGCAAGCCTGGAACTCAGCAATCCTCCTGTCTCTGCCTACCAGGTGCTGGGATTACAGGCGTGAGCCACCACACCTGGCACTGTGGTATGTGGTACTGATTGCTGGTGGGTGTGTCACCACACCCAGCATTGTATGTGGTTACAGGGGATTGAACTCAGGACCTTGCACTTGCAAGGCAGGCGCCAGAACCACTGAGCTAAATCTCCAGCCCCAAAGAATTAATTCTTAAAATGAGGGTATCCCAATACAATTTTAAAACTGTAAACTACTCTACCCATTTTTTTTTTTTTTTTGAGACAGGGTCTCACTCTGCAGTTCAGGCTGGCCCTGAGCTCACTATGTAGCCCTGGCAAGCCTCAAACTCAGCAATCCTCCTGTCTCTGCCTCCCCAGTGCTGGGATTACAGGCGTGAGCCACCATGCCCTGCACTGTGGAATGTGGTGCTGATTGCTGGTTGATGTAAGCCACCACGCCCAGCATTGTTATATGTGGTTACCGCGATCGAACTCAGGACCTTGCGCTTGTGAGGCAGGCGCCAGAACCGCTGTGCTAAATCTCTGGCCCTACTCTACCCATTTTTAAAGGCTGGACTCTGGTGCATAGCAAAAGACAAAGAATAGGTGTGTACAAAGGGATGGCTATGTCAGGAAGTCAGAATATTTTCTACAGTAGACTGCCTTCAAACAAAGCCATGCAATGGAAAAAAACACTTGAGCCTGTTTTTCAGCAGTTTTATTATTAGCAACCACCTCCAAATGTCTAATAAACCAATTGAACTTTGCAAATGCACATTTAATTGGTGAGAACTTTTGGTCAGACTTCAAAATGCTGGTGAAAGATGTGAGTACTGAGTGAAATAAGTACAGTACACAACATTAGTAAGTCCAGTTTGGATGAAAATCTTCAGGTTATCTGAACTTTTATATAAATTCCTGCACAATTTACACAGAGCACCATCATTTTGATGCATAAAACCCACAAAAATAACTCCATCAATGGTACACTCTTTTAAATGACCATGTAGAAAGGTTTTATATTCCAAGGGCAATATGTGTCCTAGGACATAACTCAATCACACCTATCAGGAAACATTTTGACTCAAAGAAACCAGAAAAGTTGTTCAAATGCATATTTGCAAAGACCCTACCAATCCAGGGAAAATGTTTCCACTTTTTATTTTCAGAAGGTGTTTTGGCGTGTTAAAGCCTCAAGGATAACTTTGCTCAGTTTGAGACAGGTCTTGCTGTATTTGTTCCATAGTTCAGGCTGGCCTTGTACTCAAGGCAGTTTTCTTGCCTCAGCCTCCCAAGTGCTAGGATTACAGATGTGTGCCCCCACACCCAGCTTCAAGGGAAACTTGATATTGTAAATGCAAATGCCAACATTCAAAGATTACTGACAAAAATACATCTATTGGACCAGGGATGTAGCCCAGTGGTGCACTCACCTGCTTAGCAAGTGCAAGGTCCTGAGTTCGATCCCTGATGAGGGGGAGTACACCTCTTAAAATAGATCATTCATACGGGGTCTGGTGGGGCGAGACCAATAATCCCAGTGTTTGGGAGGCTGAGGATCACTGCAAGTTGGAGGCCAGCCTGGGCTACATAATAAGTTCAAGATCAGCCTAAACTACATAGTAAGACACTGTCTCAAAAGACCAAAACAAAATAGAAACAAAAACAAAGAAACATTATGTCCACGAAGTTGTACAGATTTTAAATAAGCAAGTTAAAGCCATGTTCTGATACATTTATGGATTATCTGATGCACAATGGGCTAATTACTGGGAAGGGAATCTACTTTCTAACTTTCTAAGGTCAAACTTTAGAAAGTAGGGTGGGGTAGTACCAAGAGGATCAGGTGCCTAGAGATGAGCACATTATCCTTTACCTATTAATTATATGACCTTGGGCCAGTAATTTTACCTCTCTGTGCCTCAATTTATTATCCACAAAATGACTGGGTTAAACTTTACTACACAATCCCTTCCAGCCCTAAAGTTTGAGGAAATCATTCCTAAGGGGCAAATACCACACATTTTGCAAACCCTTTAAATGAAGTGTTAAAGACCACTGGGATTTTTATTTACAGAAGACTTAGGCATGGGACTTAAATATCCGGTTTAAAGTAACACAACCAGTAATGGCAAAGTGTACTTGACCCAATTGCTTTAAAAAGGCGAGGTAGGGGTGCAGGCAGGGAGGCAGCAACGGGCAGTATGACGAGACCAGCCGTTCTATTACCCAGAACAGCAAACCCTCCCAGGAAAAGGCCTCGAGCAGACTACTGAGGTTCAAACCTCCTGAAGGTCAGGTCGGCATGGCTGTGCCGACTCGTGGGCTTGCAAATTCAGGGTTTGGGTCCCGCCAACCCGTAATTCACGCGACTGTGCGTGTAAGAGTTACGAGAGGTGGGTGAGCACTGGAGGGAGCCCCCTGGCACCTGGGCCCATGGACGTCGTGGTGGGAATGCCCGGGGTGGGTCAGTCAATCACCTGGGAGCCGGTTCCTTTGCTTCGGGCTTCGGACGCACACTGTCCGCACCAAGGGCACCAGTTTCTGCTTGAAAACACCCGCCGCAAGGCCTCCACACCGGAACATCTCGGCCACCACTACTGCGGATCTCCTCCTCCGGCCTTTTCT
>PVIC010038782.1:0-17450 GCA_004025085.1 Thryonomys swinderianus
CATTCTCCAGCCTCCTCCCGCCCTCCTCCCCCTTCCTCTTTCCCAGACACCAGTAATCACTAAGGTGTAAAGGTTCCAACCAAGTTTTTTTAATGTCTCCATGTGCAGGAAGATGCAGAGGATTCTTCTTTTTGCATCTTATTTTATTTAACACTATGTCCTCCGGCTCCAACATTTGGCTGCCATTCCTTCGTGGCTGCACACCACCCGCCAGCAAGGACCCCTTCCCCAGGTGAGGCTCCCAGCGCAGCATCGCTGCACACAAGCCGCGGAAGAACCACCTGCGGGCGGCCAACTGCACCACCGCAATGTGGTGTCATCTGCCTGTCCTCTCAAGGGGTTAAATGCCTTCACGTCAGTTTTTAACCTCCATTTTCCTGTTTTATTTACAAATATTTGATTCTAGACTTAGATACTGGTATTGTTAAGAACTAAAACGTTTCGTGTGTTTGGAGGGTGACTAGAGCATGGAGGCGCTATTGTCATCAGCGGACTCACCCATCGAAGAGTGCAGTAGCTGAGTGCATTGTGAGATGTGGGGCGTGTTGAAGGCAGGTCCCCCCAGAGGCTGAGTCAGAGGGTGTTTCTTGTCCCTCCCTGCCCTTTTCTTCTCCCTGCCTCCACTGAGCGCTTCTACCATGCTGTTTGTGCCTCGAACCAACTGAGCATGGATTGAGACCATGACATGAAATAAATCTCTCTTCCCTTCCGTTGTGAGTGTTGGGTGTTTTTTCCCAGCAACAGGAAAGTGTCTATGACAGGCCCTTTACCCTACACAAACTCCCAAAGAATTTAGACCCTGAAGTTGGATATGCTTGAAAATTCCACAAAAGGGTTGTCGACTAACTCAAACATTTCCAATGGGGATATGAGTCACTAGACTTGCAAACTAAAAACAGATTAAGAAAGGTAATACCTCAGAAGCTATCATGATGTCTTAGGTTAAAAAAAAATCTAAATCATTAAAGTACATGTGGATCCAACAATTATACTTCCTACCAATTAGATTGGTGTACAGTGACTAAAATTACTACCCAGCCAATCTTCCCACATACAGCAAGGTGGTATCTGTACTAGCCAGAGACTGTGACATGGGGTGGGAGCGTTTGTGCAAATTACAACATGAATTCTATGTTCTGCCACTATCAAAGTAAAAGCCCTATATTCATCTAAAAACGTTATTTTTCAACATTAATAAAAATCAAAACAATGTTAAGACAGCATTGTACTTTACCCGGCAACCTTTTTCTACTCTTCAATAGTATAACTATTGAAAAGATTTCACTGGAATGAGAAAATAAGAATGTGAATATAATAAAACTTTTATTAACTTCCTTCATAAAATTTTAAGTAGCACAATCTCTCTTATTTAAAAAGTTTTTGTTCCTGGCAATTAAATATTAATTTTTGAAAGCAAAGGCACATTTTAAATGTAGTAAGATTTAAGCAGAAATTGAAGACCTAATTCACTTGAGGCCACTTAAAGAAAATAAATTGAAAACTCAGCTGTAAAATAGTAACTTAATTGCATTATATTCTTCACAGTAGTGTATTTTTTATTTGTCTCTACCATAGGACTCTTAACTTCTGAAGAACAGACTAGGTCTTACCTATATCCTTCCTATCTAGATCCTTGCAGAAAGTAAGTATAGACTCAAACACATGCTTGACAAATGAATGGAATGAAAACAGATTGGGGTCACTTCATTACAATATTAAAGAAGAGAAAGTAATAAGACATGGATTTCAACCCCATGTTGTACCCAGTTAATAAAATATCAAGAAGTCGATTGCAAAGTGGAAAAGGACCTTCCAATAGAAAATAAAGAAGGAGGATAAGAGAGTAGAAGACAGGACATAGTGCAGAGGGAGGGAAACGAAGCAGTGTGGGGGCCAGAGAGAGCAGTAGGCCTGAAATGCAGAAAATGACAGAGACAGGAAAGGTTGGAGTAAAACAGGAGCAGTCTGATCGTTGACCATGTCTTCCCGTACTGTTTTATAAATGCCTTCCAGGATCTGCAGTTTACAGACTGAACTTCTCATTACTGACTGCTGATAGGAGAACTGATCTGTTAACTGGGAGCTAATCACTCTCACAGTTCCAACAGGGTTTCTTTGCTCTACTCTGTTTTTCCTAGAAATAGCAGCAGGAGCCTGCACAAAAATACCCCTCAGTTATGAACAGTCAGGTGAAGAGAAATCCTGGACCACAGCTCCATCCTGAGAGCATCCACTCCCTTAAATACAAGTGAATCCTTTCACAAAGAGTACTTTTGAGAAGGAAATAAACATTATGACATCATTACTTAAGTTGGAGTTTTTTAATAATACCCGATACTGGTCACATGATATGTAACCAAAACAATATTTCTAAATTCAGCTTCTTCATTTAATATTTTTAAGTAAAGAATAATGCTAACCAATCATGAAAAGGGCATTTTGAAATTTGGTGTTCTACTGTTCAAATCTATTTCTATAATCAATTAGTTGCACCACTTTCAATCTTATGATGTCATTTACATTTTCTCCTGAATGCTTCCATCATTTAACTAACAATATTTGAGTCAATTAGCTCAAATTAAAGAACAGTTCTGCAAACCTCATCAACTGTAAATAGCCATTATTCTGGATGAGGACCACTGATCAATGTATGTGATTATTGATCCCTATCAGAATAGTTCTTTTCACTCACTTCATCCACTTTGCTTTCTTTGGAAAGATCATCACTATGGTTACAAACATTAAGACATACAAAAGATGTTCTGGTTACACCAGAAACCACAGATTATTTCGAGTTAACTTCCACAAGACAGAGCATGCTACAGAAGACAGGTTTTAAAAATAACCCATTCCATTACCTATCACCACCGAAAACCTAAATGAAAAGTGGCCAAGTCCAGAAAAGAAGTCAATAGTCCTTCTTTCTTCTCATTTTCTTCTCTATTCTTACTAGCTTTTTCTTCCTTTCCAATATTTTCCAAGAAATAACTAAGAACCAACTGTAACTGTACAAGTAGCTTTGTAAATATGAATATGCTTTGTTTAGTGCAAAATGCTTTCTGATCATTTGTATGGAACTATTGTCTTTACAACAAATTGGTCATGTTTCTAATTAATTTATCATTTATGAGATGTTTAATTTCCTATTCTGCTTCATCATTAATTTTAGCTTTAGGTTTCTCTTCCTTTCTAAAATTAAAGCTAAAAATAGTCTAAAAATTGTTTTTAAAATAATCATTCTGTGAAACTTGCTCAAACACAGTAAAGCAGAGTTTATCCTGCATCATCACAATAGATGCGCAGAACACAGCAACAGGGCTCCGCAGTGAGGGCAAGGGGCCTCCGCACTCAGCTCCAGGCACACACGGGTAAGTGGAGAGCTGTTGTCCAGAAACAAAGCTGGGAGAGAGCAGATGGAGAAGACAGTGTCTGGAAGGGGGACTGTGGCTCAGGAGACCTAAGGAGATGCTCGCAGTAGGCAGGCCGGGGTAGTCTGACATCACCTGGAGAGGGGAGGGGATCAGGACTCGGACCAGATAGTGAATATGATCCTTTGTCACAGCACAGGAGGAAGGTTCTTGCCAATTTGAATTGAAAGGGGTTTTCTTAAAGCTAGATTTTTAAAAAGACATACACAGTGGACCTAGGAAAAGTTTCAGCATCCTATTTTTGGTCAAGCAAGCAGTATTTGCCAAAATAAACTGTCAAATCCTTCAGATCACTATTTAAATTGGCTCTAATGACTTCCTATTTAACAAAAATATATCTCTACACTTTTGGATTTTAAAAAGTTTCCATAAAATAGCATCAAACATTGCACCAAATAGAACTAACGTGGTGTCCAAGCAGAAAAACTGTGTGATGCACAATATATACTGTACGATTCTCTTTTAAAATGCTTTCTTCCGGGACAGTATTTATCAGCCTGGTAGGGAGTACATAAACACCGTGGGGGGAATATAGCGAGGAAACAGTATCAATTAAATAAAAAACAATAATAATTACAATCCCAGGAAACCAAACAAGGCCAAAGGAATCTTACAGAAGAAAGAAGTGTTGGAAAGGACCATAGTCTAGGAAAAGGGGAAATAAGAGAACCGATTAAAACATAGTCCAAGATTTTAAAATCAAGAATGGCAACACAAAAGACTGAATCAACAGGACTTCTGAAAAAAATGTCAGGAATTTGCCAGAAGAAAGATAAATGTTTTGGTCCTTTTTAGAATTATCTCAGTTTATCCAGACTTATCTGCACTGCATAAGCTTTAAACCTCAACTAGGGAAAGTCAGCAGGATTTGTGCACTAGACTCTTGCACACAGATTTACATTTGACCAGAAATTAATGGTAGAATAATCTGGTGGAAACAAATGGCAGAGAAAAGAGACTCTGGGAACCGCAATGATGCTCCTCGGCAGCTATCCTGATGGCAGAGCGGTTCCTGGGGATACTTCAGATGAGATGCCGAGCAGGATGATCTCTGAGTCAGAAGCAGGGCAGAGTCATGAAGCATTTCCACAGTCTCACTTGCTCAGTGTCCTTGCCTGACACCTGATCTAGTCCCTGTTCTCGTCAGTATGGATCCTGGGATCCTGCCCAGACCCCCATCACACATAGTGTAGCCTCCAGGTAGGGAAGAAGCCTCTCATTGTGTAGATGGGATCAGCATTTGCATGTGGTGTGTGCATGTCTGCATCCATGTACTGATTCAACTAATATTTTTCCAGTAGTGTTCATGCACATGAATCAATTAAGCTAATATTTTACCACTACTGATTCATTTATAAGGAATGAGAAATTACACGGCATTCAAATAGTAAAGTTAAAAGAACTTTTTACAAAAGATGAGAAAGTCTCTTTATAACTTATCAACAACATAAAATAAAGTTCTTGATTTTCAAAATAAGTCTGTGAACAGAAAAGTCATAATAGGCCTTCATGATACAGAAATGACCAGCAAAAAATTATCACCTCAGGTAATAACATTAGCTCTTTGACCACTCTTGTAAGTATGATTCCTCCCTCCTTTGTGACTTTGACAATCATTCCATTCTGTTTAATCAACATGGAGACTATGTTCTCAAAACTAGTCATTTTAAGCCAATTTAAATGATCATAATCAATGGATGGTAAAGTGACCTAAATATACTGATTCTCTAAACACAAGATGGAAATATTTCCCAGTGTGTTCACTGAGTCTAACATAAATAGACTAGTTGGGTTTCGTGAAGTGGACCTTCTATAATTGTTGTTATAATGTATTTAATTCTAGATCTGAAAAAACAGGGTATAAATTTCCCGAACTACAACTTTCAATTCTGTATGTTACTTAAATTTCTTTACAATCTGGCCACAGAAGACTCACAAAAAAGTCCAAACATTTCTAAAAATGGCAAACATTTCCTGTTTTCTTTATTCATTTAATACAAGAGACTAGCTCTTCTTCAGTTGTCACAGCCACTATAATACTAGAACTGGAAGTCCTGTGAAAATCAAAATGCCTGAGTCAGCAACACATTTGTATTCCAGTAGCCACCCTGTCTATGCATCTCATTCAAACCTAAAACTTCTTCTCACTCCCATAAGACTTTTGCTTGCCATTTCACTGAGAGGACAGAAGGAGTGACAAGCTGAACTTCAAATGTTCCCACTGCATCAACCCACTGCTTCCAGATCTCTGCCTTCCAGCCACACCCATGGAGAAATTGCTTATTCTCCTAGATTCGGTTCACTAATGCTACATAAAAATTTCACACAATAGTTCTCTCCTTTCTCCTCTTAATCATAATTTTTCCTACTCTTTTCCTTACATGAAAATATTCTATAATAGCTCTCATTTATAAATACTCTATGCATTCTCCCTTTGCTCCCTTTTGGAGCAAAATTTGTATTCTATAGTAATACTGAATATTTTATTCATATAATGACTTATGAATTTAATTTCCCTAATTTGCATGATAAAATAGCCCTTTACTATCATTACTATAGACAGAACATGAGATCTTACAAACTCTTGCCAATCTCCCTTTTATTCAATAGTGATCAAAGCATTTTAAAATGATATAAAATCATAATTTAAATAACAATGCTGTTGAGAATATACAAGGCAGCACAGAACCCAGCTGCCTTCTTTGTAATTGTACTGGCTCTGCAACAGCATTATCAGCAAAAACTGATTTCTTCACACACTTTAGCAGAGGTTTCAAATGACTCCTAAGAAAAAAGCAAACAAGGAAGTATGTGTGCATTAGACCATATTCCAGCAGTAAGCTAAAATCTATCAGTAACACTTTGCCTCTGATACAATGTTCAATATAAATCATTCCAATTTAATTATATATAATTATATAATATAAAATATGCCTTACTTAGATTTAAATATATAATATAAAATACATTTTAAACCATAAGAAAATATCCATTAATTAATTTGATAGTATAAAATATAGACAACATTGTTAAGAGGAAAAAACAGAGGAATCTCACAACCCCACTTCTTACTCAATAAATATTAATGGCCAGTTAGAACTCTGTAAGAAAGAGGAGTATCTGCTTCCTGTTCTACTAGCATGGACAGTTACAATCATAGTTTTAAGATATTATTACCACTTGAGATTAATTTTCTCTTTGGCCAACAATGTACTTAACAAAAGAATTAGGATGATTTAATTAGTTCCAACTGCACACTGGATTTTGTGACTATCTTTCATTTATTCCAAAAGGGGAGATTTTGTAAAAATTTGCTTACAAATGTGAATAATGTAACAACTATCATTATATGAGAAACTGAGCATGGGAGCATACACTTGTGATCCCAGCACTCTGGAAGACTGAGTCTAGGGCACTACAAATCCAAGCCCAGCCTGGGCACCTTGGGCACTTTGTGTCATTTTCTCTTTAAAATTGTTTTTGTATGTATATACATGAATATAAAGAATATCTATATACAAAAGAAGGAAAGGATATAGCTCAGCAACATGAAGGGTCTTGACTCAATTCCCAGTGTTTCAGGAAAAAAACATATACATAATAAAAAAAAGTAGCTTCTGTAGAGTTGAACTGACTATATATCTTGGGTTACAAGAACGCAGGGAACTATCATCTAGAGGCAGCACAAGCATTTGTTCCCTGGATCTAAAACCAGAGACGCCAATATACAGCATAATCATTTTTAGGTTTACACAGTATAACACGTTCACAGAATGTCACATAACTGTGACTCTGGAGATTAACAATAACCTTTGATCATTTACAACATCGTTTCTATCATCATCTAACTCAACCAGCTCACTTTGCAAATTAGAAAACTGCAATTTCCAGAAATATGACAAGGTTGTCCCTAGCTTACCAAGGAGTACTGAAAGGTCTGAGGCTAGAACCCAAGTTCCTCATTCACTCCCAAAGTAATTAATTGCATTTATTTTGTAAAGTATGCCAGATAAAATACTTCAAAATGTGCCAAATTATCATGCTATAGTGTTTAAAGTTTTTGAAGTTTGAAAATTATTGTATATCTTTTTTCATAAGCCAAATAAGGCCATAAAGTATAAGCATGCTTTTACATTTTCTGCATTGTAACATTTTTAAAAGTCTAAAATGTAGTGTTCATTAAGCCCAATTTATGTCTCTTGAAATGTGTTCACTTAGCAATAAACCTTTTCAAGAAACAGAAATTACAATCCTTTACCACTGATGTCTCATTAACTTAGTTATCTCTACCTTTAAGGCGAATTCCATTTTACATGAAGAAGTTCTACTGAAGAAGTATGTTTGGTACTGTGTATAGTTTGAATATGTCAGGATACACTACTTTTGAAATCTCCAAATCTGAATATTGAGGGGAGGCCGAAGGCTCTGTCCTAAAGGACATATTCTGTTGGATGTTCTATATCCTAGTTCAGTATCATACATATAGTCCAAGTATAGCATTAAAAACATTCTCCTTTGGGGCCGGGGATTTAGCTCAAGTGGTACCTTACCTAACTTGGATGCACAAGGTCCCAAGTACCTTGTAATCCCTGGTACCACAAAAAAAAAAAAAAAAGCCATTCTCCTTTTACTCTCGAAAGTACACTATTTGGGAAAAATATTTTGATCATGTTAATATTTTTCTCCACGCTTCTGTACATTTGCCCTTGTTATTCAACCCTGATTTCTTTTCTCTAAATGTCTGCCTGGAAAAAAATCCACATTGTTGCCCGAGGTTCTACTTCCCCATAAAGATTACTTTGCATAGACTTCTATCCTTCATTACACTGTACATAAAACTTCCTTACAGCAATTACTGAGTTACACTGTTTATATGCTTATCTCCACTACAGCATGAAATCCTTAAAAGCAAGGATCATTGTCCCCCATTCAATATGACCCACATAGAGTAATCCATATAATTCTTAATCAATGAATAAATTTATGATGTACCCTACTACATAAAATTTAACTGTTACATAGATGCATTCTTAGAACTGTTAACATTTTAAAGGACACTGACAATTTAAATGCAATATGATTTATTCCAATCATAAAAGAATTTGTGGCATAATTCCTCTTCTTATATTCCAAATAAATGCTTCTAATCTGTGCCTGTAAGTTCTTAGATGAGTTTTGACATCTCCATTATGATGTTGCTGAAACACGTAACCCAGCACATGTGTATCTATTCTGGCAGCCAGAATAAATTCTTACATTACAGTCAGATGAACGTGACAAGCAGAAAGCAATTAAGTGTTTTAATTTACTAATGAAATGTATGAATGTCTGGTCTGTTCAGCTCTTTTCCACTGAATGCATACTTGTAGATTTTTCAAATTCAAGTGACGATCTATGTAGCTGGAATATTTATGGTAAGTTAAACTAAAATGATGGAAGTTTTTTTTTAAATGTTCCTTTTTAATTATAAACAGTCTTTATGGAACTAATTACACTAGTTCTAAAACATTTGTACACATAAGTATCCCATGGTATTGAAAATAAAGATTTCCATGATTTTATGGAGAACACAGATCTGTACTTTTAAAAATTAGCCCACTCAGTTCATTTCTATGTAAGCTTCAAAACTTACCTGTGAGAAACACTGGCAAGTTATAGGACTCATTAAAAGCAAAAATACAGGGTCAGGTTCAAAGTAAAAAGAAATGTTATTTATTACCAAATTCCCAGTTATCTCTACTACAGAGAGAAACAGAAAGAGGAACAAATAATTGTAAAGTCTAAAACTGATGAGTCGAGATCTATCCCATTCATATATGTATATAGGCATGTGTGCAATACATATATGAATAACTACATATAAAATACTTTACATATATACTACGCCTAAATATAAATACAGCCCTCTGTACCTGTGAGGAATTTGGGTCCCCAGCACATGCCAAAATTTGTAGATTCTCAAGTCCTTTGTATTTGTATAAAATTGTGTAGTATTTTCCTAAACGTATGTACAACTTCCAGTACACTTTGAATCATTTCTAGATTTCTTATAGTACCAAATGCATTGTTAATGCTATGAAATAGTCGTTATACTGTATTTTCTAAGGAATGGTATCAAGGAAAAATCTTCCCATGTTCAGTATGGGCTGTTTTTTATCTACAGTTGGTCAACTCCACAGTTGCCAGTCTTCTGTAAATGGAAAGCTGATTGTACACTTATACCATCTATGGTGCATTATATATTATAAATATATCTTACATGTTATGATGTATAACAATAGTTATATAGGTTTGAATGAAAAACTTAGTTGCATTAAAGAAAATAAATAGGGGTGGGGGTTTGAGGAGCAGGGGAATGGGGGAAAAATGAAAATTAAGTCGTGTCATGTACTGGCACAAATTCTCAATGTTAATTGTGATCATAACATGTATATAAAGTGTACCAATGAAATCAATTTTTAAAAGAGAGATACAACCTTTATTGCATGGTCAAGTATCAGGACTATAATTCCTTCTCATCTCACGCACTGTCTTGGTACTGTATGTGAAGCTGAACAAGTACATTCTTTAAAATTTGAAATATCAATAGTATTTGGAGGAGCAAAGATCCGCAGAGCAAGAGGGCACCCCAACAAGATTCCTGCTTCCCTTCCAGGCCAGGTGAGGCAGGAGCGCCCAGTGACCTGCTGAAAGGGGAGAGATGCACTTACTCCCCTGCATGCACACTCTGCAGCAAGGCACGTAGGAGCCAATGATGGTAGAGAAACTGCCATCTCCATGTGAAAATGCCCCTAGCCTTTCACAGAATAAATGTGAAACTAAAGCAACCAGCTATTTAAAAACTAGCACAAAACAGGCATAAATAAATAAAAGGGATTCTGGAGGAAACATGATCATTCCACTATGGAAGCAATCTTTAAACAATTCTTACAAATAACCTGAGATTCTTAAATATATCCATTCACTAATTAGAACAAAAATGTATGCCAAAGGGAATACTAGAACAAGTATACACTTATGAAAATTAAGAACAAAACTACTGAATAAAGAGAAAATTCAGTAGTCTAATTGGAAAAAAAATGTAGATGTCTCCCAAAATACAAAGTAATAAAATATACAAAGAGTGTAAAAGAAAGATTAAGACTAGAGTATAAATCTAACAGGTTCAGTATTCACCTGAGAAGCATCCTTGGTAAAGAAGATCGAAGGCAGTAAAAGAAAACTCAGGTGGTCTCTAAAGCCCTAGACCTGACTCTTCAGATAAAAAGGTTCAGTTACTGGTTCAGGACAAATAAAAACAAGCATAAACATGCACTCATTAAAAACCAGAATATCCCAGTGGGTCCTCATTCTATTCATTTTCCCTGGATATCAGCTTTTCCTTGATTCCTAAATTGTGTGACCCAGAGGCTCAATATTTTGCATCTTCTCTTTGTGTTCTCTGTGTACCATTTGCTACATGATGTCATGTGTCCTCAACACCTGGCATGGCATCTGTATTTGCATAACTGTTTTAGAACCTCATTTTCAGATTCTCCCCCAAATCACTGGTATCAAGCTGATCTCCTTTCTGTAATCTAACAGAATTTCTAATCCAAGACCAAAATAGAATTTGTATCCCACTCTGTGTCCCAAGTTGCCCTTCTTGCAGTCATCCTGCCTCAGTGAGCAGCAACACTATTTACTCCACTGTGCAGACTGTAAGACCATAAATCAGATTTAACTCTTTGATCTAGTTCATCAACCCCACTGGCACGAACATGAACTGGTAAGAAAATTTTGTCCAAAGGGTTAGAGATCCCTTAACACAGAGATGAAGCTGTACTTTCTCTGCCCTAACTCACCCTCTGTACTAATTAGTGCTCTCATCTAACACAGTACATTTCTAAGGACACAAGAGAGCATCTTTTTGGCTATGATATAAACCTGGTGTGTTCTATAGCAAATAGAACTTACACAATATTTTAAATGTTAGAGATTGGGTTTAAGCTTAAAATCATAAAGCATAAAACATATTTCATAAATGAAATGTAATGTGAATTCTATAAACCTTAAAAAATATAAAAGTGATGAAAAACAAAAGTTAATTTAAAAAAAACAATGTAATTGGTAGGCACAAATAGAGAAGAAAATATGGGAGGAAACTCCCTACTCTTACAAAACAGGAAATCATACCCATTTTCAAAAACTGATGGAGTTCAATTTTTTTTTGAGAAAGGGTCTCACTTTGTAGTTCAGGCTGACCCTGAGCTCACTATGTAGCCCAGGCAAGCCTTGAACTCAGCAATCATCTTGCCTCTGCCTCCCAAGTGCTGGGATTACAGGTGTGAACCACCATGCCAGGCATGGAGTTCAATTTTTAAGGAGGTAAATAACAATGAATTTTTGGTAATTATTAGAGTGAGAAAATATAAAATAAGCAGAGTGATTAGAAAAAATATAAGTATCAGAGAGTTAAACTTCTCACATGTAATGGAGGAGAATCAGTAGCTATCTTTAGATGGGTAATTAACATTAACATTAACATTAACAAATAAGATACATGTATTTTATTTCAGATTCCAGAAAACCTAATGTATTTAAAAATAATAATCTCTGATAAAAAGAAATAGAAGAAAGTCTAATGAGCCTTACTTCTTATTTAATATTCTCTTTGGTGTTGGAATGTTTATCATAACATATATTGCCATTATAATAATTAAATTCATAAATAATAAATCTGTCTCATCAAATCTAGTTGTACACAGTGTTTTTCACAGTTATTGGAACAAATCTATCAAGAGACATGACGTTTTGTTTGCTGTTGATCAGTAGCATAATGGACACAAACACTGATGGCCCAGAATACTATACACTCATTTTTAAGAGGTTGGTCACCTACTGTCCCATCAAATATGTTGATAGAGCATATGTATCTAATAGAACAATTGTATGTTAGAAGAATCCCTCTAGACCAGGGAGGCCTAGAGGATTCATTTGCACTAGGAGGGCTCAAACACAGGTCATTATAATTCATCTCCAGAAAACACTGCAGGACTCCAGACCCCTCCAAAGAGAAACTGCAGTTTTCAATGGAGCAGAAATGTCCTTTGTCCTAACACTATCTCTTACCCCAATGCTATAAATATGGCACTATTTTTACCTTGAATAATGCATGGCTTGGTGGCCTGCAATATTAAAATAGAAGTCTGTCGTGTGCTTCATCTCATTGGTGTGTCCCGTGGCCTCAATCCAGTGTCCTATTGGGAGACAGTAAACACCGTCCACCAAGTTGTTTTCATTGTAAGTGCAGCAGCGGTCATGGTGAGGCCCATTACCTAGGACAAGAAGAAATGACAAATGGGCCCATTAAATCAGTGTTTTGCTTAATCAACTTCAAACTGGCTGACACAAAATTAATAACATGCTGCAAGTAAACATCAAACTGTTAATCTACATATTTCAGTATGAACAAAACTAGAGTAAGAGAACAGGAGGAGTTTATAGTTACTTATGAAAATCACAGGATTTGATTCTGAATCATTTGTACCCAATTACCTGCCAAAAGGGGGTTTTAAAGTCATCAATGACCCTGCATCCCATAATTTTGTCATTTTTGTATGCAACTTTAGAACTAAAATCAGTAATAAACTTTCCTAGTACCAGCTTCAATACATGTATCAAAATAAATATAATAATAAAATAATATTGACATCCAATCTAATTTGCAGGTAAAATAGGGAAATTTTATTCCTTCTAGATAGGAAACTAAGTCTCATGGAGATTAACTAGCTTTCTGACTGTCAAGTACAGAGAAAGTACGGATTTCTGTCAAGTATCAATTTCCTTAGTCCTGACTCTTCAGCCAGCTCCTACCTAGAGAGCTCATGTTGCTCTCTGTTACCTCACATGCACAGGCATACCATTTCCCTTACCTCATTCCTTTCTTCTTCCTTCCATCTTTGAAAACGTAACTTGCCATACTTCACAATTCAGCTGAGTAGCAACTATACTAGCTGCGATGGTCTGAATGTTTTTGTGCTCCCCTAACTCTTATGCTGGAACAGAACCTTCCAGACCCTGGTAGTAGGAAATGCAGTCTTTGGGAGATGATTAGGTCATGACGTGCAGAGTGGGGTTAGTATCTTTCTAGAAGAGGCCCGAGACGCTCCTCCTCCCTCCTCCCACATGAGGACACAGAAGCAGGTGTCATCCTCAAGCCAGAAAGTGGGTCCCCCTCATCAGCCACCAAATCTGCTGGTGACTTGAGCTTCTACTTTTCTACTTCCAGGGTTATGAGAAGTAAATTTCTGTTCTCTTAAGTCACTCAATCTATGATATTTTGTGATAGCAGTCCAAATGCTTTATGACACCAGATGCCCTTGATTTCTACGGAGTATAAATCATTATTACTTTTATTAAACTTTTGTTAGTGACTATCTTATTTCAGATCATTTCCTTCTTTTATCACCTCTCTTATATTGTAAGGAAAATATATAAGCAAAATAAATGTCTGCATGATTATAGAAATAAACTGCATTTCTTAGAAATGCAAAAACTCTACTCATTTGCTACTTGTTTATGTTCTAAAATATTTTACCTAAAGTGCTTGATTAAAAAAAAAAACTAAGAAAAGCCCTTAAATTACTGGGTGACTTCCAGAGTGTGAGTCCCCTCTACCCTCTGGAAGGCACAGGAGACCCCCTCAGTAAATCATGACTAATCTCTGCAGATCAGACTCCTTACTCAGGATGGCTGCAAGGTGCTACAGCACTTCTCCCTTAACCTTGAGGTAGATGATGGCTGAACTATACAAGCTATCCCACGTTACAAATATACTCAACAGAAAAATTAACAAGACAAAAGATATATGCAGAAATATGTATGTATACTAATATTTTAATAGCAAGTACTGCAATACTATATAATTTTTTCTTCCTAAAATATTTATTGAGATATGTACTATGCTCAGTTATGTTTAGGATTTAGGTATTTACCATAAGGGCAGTTTTAAAATTCTGAAATACTTTAAGCTGGCATGTGACATGACTAGACTTTTATTTTCCAAAAAAAAAAAAAACTGTTTATAGAGAAAAAGTTAATTCAAGAGATGAGAGAAGGGCCGGAGGGTTAGCTCGGTGGTTACGGCACCTGACTCGCAAGCGCAAGGTCCTGAGTTCGATCCCCGGCAACCACATATAATGCTGGGCGTGGAGACTCACGCCCACCAACAATCAGCACCGCATACCACAATGCCGGATGTGGTGGCTCACGCCTGTAATCCCAGCACTCAGGAGGCAGAGACAAGAGGATTGCTGAGTTTGCGGCAGCTTGCCTGGGCACCATAGTGAGCTCAGGGCCAGCCTGAACTACAAAGCAAGACTCTGTCTCAAAAAAAAAAAAAAAAAAGAGATGAGGGATTAGAGTCCATTTAAGAAAACATTCCATCAGCCTAATAGATGACAATGAAAGCTCTCACTGAAATGGAGAGGGTTAGATGGATTCCGAAGGGAAAGGTCATAGGACTTAGTGAATAACAAGATATAGAAATGAAAAGGAAAGGAGACCGCAATGACTCCTAATCTTCTCATAAATATAACTCAATATAGAATGGCGCCACTTACTAAAAGACAAAATCCTAGACTGATTTTAGCATGTGGGTTGAGTGCTATTGAGATATGCAAAAGGTCAACTACAGTTGGAATTACTGGGTTGACACCCAGATCAGAGATCTCAACTACAAAAAAAAAAAAAAAAAAAAAACTTTCTCCTTTCCTTCCTTCCATCTTTGGAAACATAACTTGCCATAACTTCATAATTCAGCTTAATGGTAACTGAGATAAAAGTATAGATGACTCAAGAAGCAAAACAATAATTATTGAGAAAAACAGAGTTCAGAACCAATTTTGAAATCATTTCTACATTTAATAGCTCAATAGAGAAGACTGACCTTATAATGTTGCTTAGAAAGAAGCTAGAGAGGAAACAGAGGCAACTGAGAAGACAGAGCATGTAAAAGGTAAAACTATTAAATGTGTAGAAAAATAGGACAAAATCTCCAATATTTAGGGCTAAACAGGATTCTTACACTTGACACCAAAAGCACAATCCATGCATGGAAAAATTATGAATTAGATTTTGTCAAAATTAAAATATTTTGCTCTGTAGAAGAACTTGTTCCGAGGAGGAAAAGACAAGCTGCCACAGGGATAAAATATTTGCAAACCACTTATCTAAAAAATGGTGTGGTATCTTAAATACTTGAAGAATTCTCAAAACAGCATGATTTTAAAAACGAACAACTCAGAAGATGAGGAAAAGATAAGCACTTGAAAAGATATTCAACCTCATTTTAAGAAAATCCAAGTTAGGTGTGGGAATGTGATGAGAGGAAGGAATAAATATGATACAGAAAGAAAATAAAAGAGCATGTATAAAGGGGGTAGGAGGGGGGAGTGGGTAGGGATATGGGTAAAAATGAGAATTAACTTGTGGCATATACTGGTACAAATTTCCCAATGTTATATGTGATTCTGAGATGTATATAAATTGTACCAATAAAGAATTTAATTAAAAAGAAAATCCAAGTTAAAACTTCAGTGAAGCTGGGCCTGTGGCACACACCTGTGATTTCAGCACTGAAGAGGCTGAGGCAGGAGGATCACTGTGATCCAAGCCCAGCCTGGACTACATAGTGAGTTCAAGGCCAGCATGAACTACACACCAAGACCTGTCTTAATATTTTTTTTAAAAAACTAACTAAATAAATGTAGTGAATATCACTATTTTTTTTAAATACATTGACAGGGCCAGAGATTTAGCTCAGTGGTTCCAACGCCTGCCTCGCAAGTGCAAAGTCCTGAGTCCTGAGTGTCTCTATGAAAGAGCAGTATGAGTGATTCCTGAGATGATGAAAATGTTCTGTCTTGACTAGATCAATACAAATGTCTATCTGAGCACAGGGGTCAGTTCTGTAATTCTAGCGCTCTGGGAAGCTGAGGTAGGAGGATGCTAATTTCTAGCCCAGTCTGAGCATTTAGCAATTTAATTCAGCTCTCTATCAAAATATAAAGGGCTGCAGATGTAGCAGAGTGAGCAGGTTTGACCCCCCCAATACTGGAGAAAACCAGATAAAAGAAACATAGCACCTTTCAGTATTACTTCTTACAACCACAGTTGAATCTTCAATTAATCAAAATAGTTTTTTTTTTAATGTTGGGGTTTTTTTTCCCCAAAAAAAGACGGGTTGTTTACTTCCTGTTGCAGAGGGCTGGTGTAAGGGGACATTCTATACCACACTGTTCACCACCAAGCAGAAGTGTGTTTTCCCAGTCTCACTTCTGTATGAAAGAGGCACGTGGGTCTAGGGTGACTGTGGCAAAAGGGGTACACTCTTATTGGAGGTGGGAAGGCACCGAGTTTACTGCCGGATTGGACACAGGCATTGTAGCTACTGGCATTCACTTAACATAAATGAGTACTCACAAACATTTGGAATAAACTCGCCTGAGTTATTGGTAATGTATTGATAATGTATAAAAGGTTCAGTTTATTTAACAAAAATGCCAACTTCCTCAGAGCAGACTTGGCCCTCATGTTCCTTACTCATCCACAGGTTAAATGTGGTAAAACAAAACAGGTAGAAACGAAGCCCTGAGAGGCCACTTGTGGCCCTCCAGTTAAACCCCAACAGTAAAAAAAAAAAAAAAAAAAAAAGCCATTTTTATTTCTGCAGTTCATATTTCACATGAACATAAATCCCAGCCCAATGCATTTATCTCTGATTGTAAAATCTTGCTCGCAGCGCCCCACCTGCTGCTACTCAGAAGCTGCTGTGCACAGAACCTCAAAGAAGGGGGACAGTCATCTCAGGCACCCTGGCACACTCAGTGTGGACCCTGCCCCGGCTGAGCACTTTGACAAATCTACACTTGAAAGCAGAAATGCTGGGTTTGTTTGTAGCAGTGGACACAGGGAAACTATCCTGTGCAGCGGAATACAGGGCTGAGGAACAGGAAAAGACAAAGAAAGGGTGCAGAGATT
>PVIC010038783.1:0-17441 GCA_004025085.1 Thryonomys swinderianus
GTGGTGGCTCACGCCTGTAATCCCAGCACTCGGGAGGCAGAGACGGGAGGATTGCTGAGTTCGCGGCGGCTTGCCTGGGCACCATAGTGAGCTCAGGGCCAGCCTGAACTACAAAGCAAGACCCTGTCTCCAAAAAGCAAAAAAAAAAAAAAAAAAAAAAAAGTTCAGTTACAGGCAGTTGGGACCTTGTAAACAATCCAGTCCATAGGAACCTCTTATTCAGAATATGCAAGATAGTTCCCTTACTCCTAAATTACTATTATAATTATTTACTATCTCCATTTTATGGTTTCCTTCACTTGCAGTATATCCCCCCAAAGCAACAGTAAATTAACAGTTTTATGTATTTTTGCATAAATATATCTACTTAGAAATGATTTTGTGATCTGGGATAATCTGTTTTGGAGTTCTTTTCAGATCATATTTCTTTCATCACTCTTTCACTAAATATTTAATGAGGGCCCACTCCGAACTGGGCATTCTGCTTCACTCTAGGGATATTATGAAACCAAGCCTTTCCCTCTTCTTGGGGAGCTTATTGGGAGAAGGGAAGACAATAACAGACATTAACCAAACAGTCAAAATAATGACTTGATATTCCAGTGTTTGATGCTTATGACAAGGAAGGGCAGGATGCTTTGTGTTTTTACACAGGCCCTGATCTGGGGAGGGTGTTGGGGTTGACTGTGAAGACCTCTCTAAAAAAAAAAAAAAAAGACAACAGCCGGGAGGAAAGGAACATTCCAGGCACAGAAAACTTCTTGGAGACAAATCCCCAAGGTGGGACACTCTTTCAAATGTCATCTCTTCTCCTTGGAGCAAAATCTGCATCATTTCTATCTTAAGATTTCTGACTCTGCTTCTCGTTATCTGTAGGTAGCACCCAGCTACCCTTTGCTGTCATCTTCTTTAATTTTCTGCAGGATTGGAGATTGGATCCCTGTCCATGTCTACCCCTTTCTGTGAGACAGGGTCTTCCCAAATTACCCAGGCTGGGTTTCAATTTGTGATTTTCCTGTCCCAGTTTCCCAGAGTGCTGGGATTACATGGATGCACTACCACCATCTTGTTTGTCTTCCAGTTTTGAACTAAATACTGTTCCTTTCAAGAGTCTTAACTGTTTTTGGAATTGTAATTATCTCTTTTTTTTTTCTTGAGACAGGGTCTCACTTTGTAGTTCAGGCTGGCCCTGAGCTCACTCTGTAGCCCAGGCAAGCCTTGAACTCAGCAATCCTCCTGCCTTTGCTTCCTGAGCACTGAGATTACAGGTGTGAGTCATCACATGTGGTGCTGATTGCTGGTGGGCATGAGTCTCCACGTCTGGTATTATTGTATGTTGTTACTGGGATCCAACCAGGGACCTTGTGCTTGCTAGGCAGGTGTTGGAACCACCAAGGTAAATCTCTGGCTTTATCTTTTTTTTTTTTTTTTTAATCCTGCGTGGTGTTCTCTTGGACATCAGGAAAGTTCCAAAAACATTTTCAGTTTTTCCCATCTTCACAATCCTGACTTGGAGCAGAATTCAGGTTTCTTCTTTCAGTTCTAAGAATTTGCAGATGACCAACAAAAGCTTCTTCAAGAGGAGAAGAATCAAAGTGACATGCATCATCCCTTGTTCAAATTAGGCCAAAAACTGACATAGGAAGAGGTTTTCTAAGCTTGAAATAAAAAACAAAATATTGAAAAGGGAAGAGGAGGATAGGGGTAAATAAAGAAGGTTAAAAAAATTGATGGTAAAAAAGGAAGCAAAACTTGTGTATAAAGGGTGTGTGGGTTATAGGGTGGGCAGGGGAATGGGAAAAAATGAGAATTAAGTCATGTCATATACTGGTACAAATTCTCAATGTCAAGTGTGATCATGATGTGTATATAAAATGTACCAATACAATCAATTTTAAAATATTGAATAATTTCAGGCACTTATGAAAATAATGTCTACATTAGTATTTGGCTCTTCAGCCTCACAAAGAATTTCCACATGAATTGTTTTGTTTTCTCATTGGTCTACATCTGAGAGATGGGCTGGGTTACTTTCTTCTTTTCAGATCTTTATCCAAATCATAGAGCAAATTCATGGCAATGTTGAAATTGGACTCCAAAGATCGTGAATCCAAATCTCCTAACAAGGTTGATGGGATCTCACTTCCCTGGACTTGGACCAGGCTGAAGAGACTAAAGGGGGAGGCACTTGGTTTTGGTTTGTAAACTCCTGATGCATCGAGAAGCCAATTATTTCATAAATCAGAGTCAACTCAGGCTTATTCTAGACCACAAATATGAGATTCTTCTGAGGAAGTGAAGCACTGGGTAGGCGGACCACAATCCTGCTGTGTCCATAACCCATTTATAATAGTTTAGGTAATAATGTGACAAGTCAGCTATTTTTGTATATTTCTGCAAAGAAAGAGTAAATTGGTTTCTTTCATTAAATTTTCTTTAACTATGAACTAAGCCACCTCATGTTGTTCACTATAAAATGATATATGCTTGCAAAAATAAGGATATATTGGGTTCTGAGGCAAATGAACATGCAGTGTTTTCAATGGTCTAGGCTTTTATGTTTAAATATTTTCTTGATAACAACTTATCAGTTAATTTCTCCCAAAATCCTTATAGAAGAAACTGATAACTTTCACTTCACTGGTGACAATATAAGCACAGATCATAAGTACTATAGGAAATATTTAGTAAGGCCAAGAAGATCTGGAATTAGAATTCCAGTTATGATAAACAGGACACGGATTTGTAAATACCATATCTTTTCTCTACTATGAGAAACTGAAGGTGCAAATGAAGTCCAAAATGTATGCCAGGTAGTGTAAAATAGGAAGAAAATGTTCAAAAGGCAAAGGAAAAGGGCAGGCAAGGGTAAGTAAAAAGAGAAAGAAAAAGTTTGATGACTAAAAAGAGGAAACAAAGCTTGGATGTACAAGGAGTGAGTGTTGTAGGGAGGGCAGGGGAATGTGAAAAAATGAGTTAAGATGTGTCGTATAAAGGCACAAATTCTGAATGTGGAATGTGATCATAATGTATATATAAAATGTACCAATGAAATCAATATAAAAAAGAATTCTAGTTATGTCAGTTCAATAAAATTTCTTTCTCACGCGTGGTTTCCTTAAATGGTTGGATTGTTGAAGTTGGGATATATTTGTCAGTGGGCTGATTCACTAGCCAAATGATCTTGTTGGCAGCAAAATCATATAGCGTGAAATTATTTCATAAGGGGAAATAATTTCAGCAGGTGAAACATTTTTATGCTCCATTATTTTAACTTGAAGCTAGTAATGTACTCTCTGTCGGCCTTTCATTACAAAGAAAAACTGCTCGTTAATACCTCTCATTGCATATTCTCTTTAAAGCTGGGTGGAGTGTGAAGTGACTGTCCATGCTCAGGCTGGACAGGATGGGACAGCAGGGCTGAGGCATGGCCCTGAACTTGCCGTCTGACCCTGGGCAGTTGGACTGTGGCCCATCTACCCAGTGTTATGGTTCATATCTGAATGTGTGCCCCCCAAGCCTCACGAGCTTAGAGGTGGGGATTGTGGAAGGATGATGGAGGTGCTGATGCTGTGTTAGGGGGTAGGGTGTGGTCAGAAGAAGAGATAGGTCGTCTCCCTCATCTGCTTGCAGCCTCCTGACTGTCAAGATATGAACAGCTGTCCTTCACCATGTCTCTGCCTGCTGCCCTGCCTCAGAACCACCAGACTCTGAGCTGAAACCTCTACAAATTGTGAGCTAAAATAAACCTCTCATTCTTGAAGTTGTGGGTGGTGGGTATTGTGTCTCAGCAAGGAGAAAGTGACTAAGACACCCAGCATCCTGCTTCTAATATTAAATAAAGTGGGATAAACATCTTCTAAGACACCTACCTGCCTTAAAAGAAGATTTTAAATATAGCCTGAATATTTGAAATTTCCTTAACAGTTTCATTGAAAATTTATCCAACTATGGACTGTGAAAGGCAGTTGGAGTCTAATCTTGATAACTTCCTTTCCTTTCTGTGCTCTTTACTTCAATAAATGACCACCTAATATAGCTGTTCAAGAGCTGCTTTAGAGATATTGTCCCTTCCCATTTGCTGTTCCTTTTGCAAGGAATTATCTTGCCCTATGTCCATGGGTCAAAACCATGGAGAAGCAGTGAGGACCCTTCCTCTCCAAAATTCTGTGTACGCACTCCCAAATCCACCTTCTCAGCTATCGGTCATGTTTCTGTCTTTTCTGGAATCCTTTTAACATTACCTCCTGTTTGTGGCAGTTCTTACTCTTTACTTTATATTCCAAGTGGTTCGGTGTACATCTTAACCTCAGAATTTTTGGAAATAAGATTTTGGCCATATGTTTTCTGTGTGCCTCTGCCTCGTGATCACCTTCCATCTTCTGTGCATTGGCTCCCTTTATTTATGGTGCTGGGGACTGAACTGAGGGTCCACCACTCAGCTACATGCCCAGCACCATCTTGAATGCAAGACTCTGGGAGACTCACTTGTAGGGTTCATCGGGACCCCTGTGGCCTCCCAATCATTGCTGTGTTGTTTCAATGTCATTCTGCCAAACATTCTTGCCCGTGTTTTATTAGGAATCCAGGAGGCAAAGCTCTCAGATGTCCTGTATGTATGTTACCATCTTTCTTATTGGTACTTCCAGCTAGGACATCCTTTGCACCTCCTGAGCAAAACTGCTGCTAACCACAAGTCACAAGACCCACTGTGTCCACCATTCCATATGACAGCATTGCCATACGGGGACAGGCTCACCTGGACAAAAGGAATGCAGCACATGCACGAAGAGCTGGAGGATTCCAGAATGCCATGGCTGCATCATCCAGGAGCCTCTGCTGATGTCCTTGTAATAGTGTTGAACACATTGCTATGGAATGAATTACCCTAAATTGCGGAGTCTATATTTTCAACATAAACTTCCTTAACTCTATGGACTTTCTACTTGCAAGATGAAGTGTTTTTCCTGTGGTTTCTTCTTCCAAGATGAAAATGAATTTTCCCCTTATTAAGGGACCTTGGATTTCAAGAATGAACCTTTCTTTATCCTGTGATTTGCCTACTAGAGCCCATATGCTCCAGCTACTGGAAGATGGAAAGTTCACATTTACATCTTAGGATATGAGCCAGTCTTGGGTGTTTTGGTTTTAGATTTCCTCCATAGCCCTTTACAGTTCTTCCCTGTATCACGTGGAGTATGCATTTTCCTGCTAGTGGCATTTTGGCCAGAGTTCAGCTAGTCGGAAACACCCATGGCTCCTCCAGGTTGGGATCCCACGGAGGCCTGTTGGGGTTCTAGCTTTTCCAGATGAACCCACCCCAAGGCTCCCATAAGTCCAGCCTCTTCTATCTACTGTTATCAATCTCCAGGAAACTTGACCATTTCTTAGCAGAAGCTCACCTCTTTCTGTTTAACTAGGTTCTTGTATTAAATTTTCTCTATAAAAACTCGGAATGATTTCTTTTCCACTTTTGACCTGACTGACCCAGTGGTTCTAAACTACCTTTTCCAGTTCTAGGATGCAAAGATAGAGAAATACTACATATTCTGATTCTATGCACTGAATAATGTCTAACCTCTCTATGACCTAACACTAGCTTCATTCCTCCCACTTACTGACTTAGAAACTTGTCTCCAGGGCTGGAGATTTAGCTCAGTGGTTCCAGCACCTGCCTCACAAGTGCAAAGTCCTGAGTTCAATCCCTGGTACCCACATACAATGCTGGGCATGGTGACTCACGCCCACCAGCAATCAATACCACATACCACATTGCCGGGTATGGTGGCTTACGCCTGTAATCCCAGCACATGGGAAGCAGAGACAGGAGGATTGCTGAGTTCAAGGCTTGCCTGGGCTACATAGTGAGCTCAGGGCCAGCCTGAACTACAAAGCAAGACCCTGTCTAAAAGAAAAAGAAAAAGAAACTTGTCTCCAAATGCTAACAACAATGAACAGTGTGCTATGTGACTGGGCACATGGGGTCTGTGGTCCTTCTCTGTTCAGTAAAGGCATAATGTTTACAGTATGGGGTTATTGTGAGGATAAATGAATGAACACTTATAAGTGCTTAGAAAACAGTTAGGCACATATGAGCTCTGTGTAAGGGTTAGCTTGATTATTTAACCACAAAGCATGCATTATCATTCTTTGCCTGCTAGCTTGATTCTGAGAAAGGCGAAATACAAAGCTAATTTTTATTATGGTTATCATGACTTAATTAGATTTGTAACTTTTCCTACTGAATCAGCCAGAGACAAATGGAACCCATTAACTTTGTAGAATCTAATATTTGCCTCTCAGCTTTATCACTGGTAGTACTATAAGAATTAACCACTTGAATTTGTTACTGCATTTGGACAATAGTTGGAGGCATTGTCTTCTATAAAATTGCTTCTTTAAAAAAATTTTAAAGCCCTCAAAGCTACATGTATCTATGAAAGCTTTCATCTTTATCTTCATAGTAATTGGGAAAATGATTGTGAATCCTTTCTTTAAAATTTTGCTTTGGACTAATTTTAAAGTTAGTTATAACATCTACACTGGTACTTGCTTTTTTTGTATTTATGTTTCTACATTAATATGACTTATTTTCTAACTCTATTTCTTGTTTCATTCTCTGTTCATATTTTTCCACTTGTATTCATGCTGTAAGTTATGGCATAATTTTTTGGAGAAAGGCATGATATAAGTAAATAACACTAAATTTATGCAATTTTTGAGACTGCTGTGAATTTTCCATTAACATTATTTTATGCAACCAAATTCCTTGTAGAATACAAGCACAGTCTTAGACATTTATATTTTCTCAGCATGGCATATCTAAGAGTGCCCATGTGGTATGGTTACATGTTTTTAAATTTCAGAATCAATTATCATAACCTTAACTAAACTCTCACAAAGCATGAATTCTTTGAAATGTTATTGGCATTTAGAAAAATTGTAAGGTTGTAGTCAAGCAAGTTTGAGAAATTCTCAGGGAACTACATTACTTCCAAATTTCCCAGAACTTTTAGTTTGTTAAGATATAGTGTGGGGCTGGGGATAAGTGCTTGCCTGACATGTATGAGACCTTGAGTTATGTTCTTGCACAGACAGAGGAGGAGAGAGGAGGGGAGTGGGGGAGAGAGACAAAGAGAAAAGGAAGAAAAGGAGGAGAAGAAGGGGGAAGAGGAGGAGAAGAGGACAATGAAGAAGAGAATGAGTAGGGAAAAGAGGAAAGAAAAGGTAATTTGCAGTTTCCTTAGAGAACAACTTATGTGACCAAGGAACTTGCCCAACCCACACATTTCTTCTTTACAGTTTATTTTCTCTCTTTCTGGTACTGGGCTTGACTCTCAGAGATACTTTACCTCCGAGCTACATTCCCAGCCCATTTTTAAATTTATTTATGGCACTTAGTTTCCCACACTGGCCTTAAATTTGTGATCCTCCCACTTTAGCCTCCCTAATACATGGGATTACAAGCATGTGTCACTGCATCCAACTGCATTTTTTTTCTTAACTGGAATTCCAGTTAATATTTTGAGGAACTAGGGTACTCTATTATGGGCCAATTTTCCACAGAGTGGGTTCTGCCTAGACATGAAAGTACCACGTTTTGAGATCACATGAAAATCTTAAAAGGGATCAATTAAGAACATTTCCACAGAATCAGAAATTTTAAAGATGATTTTTTTAAAACATCCAATTATAAGAGTAAATCATATTATATGGAAGTAAACACACTTTTAGTGTGAACCTTTCACAGTTTTTGCTTAAAGTCTCTTATTCTGGGCAGAAATATAAAATCAGTAACTGTCACTAATGTGACATTTAAACTGTCGATATGACAGAGTACAATCTCACTGAAGAAAGAGTCCAGTTAGAAATGAATCTAGGGATAGAGTTAAAGGGATTAAGCTGTGAATAGGAGAACTTTTAAAATGATGTCCTTGGGAAATAAAACTAATTACTTTTGAGCACAGTTTTGTATTTATAAACCTCAGACCCATGACATAATTTTATTAGGACTGACAAGTCTAATCTATAATTAAAGCAGTTCAGAAAGACTTTTTTTTAACAGTGACTTAGTTTTCTCTTTTTTTTTTGAGACAGGGTCTCACGTTGTAGTTCAGGCTGGCTCTGAGCTCACTATGTAGCTCAGGTAAGCCTTGAACTCAGCAATCCTCCTGTCTCTGCCTGGGATTACATGCGTGAGCCACCACGCCTGGCACTGTGGTATGTGGTATTGATTGCCGGTGGGCATGAGTCTCCACGCCCAGCATTGTATGTGGTTACTGGGGATCGAACTCAGGACCTCGCGCTTGCGAGGCAGGTGCCAGAACCACTGAGCTAACCCTCCGGCCCTGACTTAGTTTTCTTAAAGCAGAGCAAATGGGCTCTGCTAAGGGGAGCCATCTAGTAGTCAAGTGTCTGGCTGCTCATCTCTGGTTGTGGAGAGCACAGTGCTGTCAGCTCTAGAATTCTCCATTCCCTTTCTTATGTGGACATTTATTCCCAGAGAATTGACATCCTCTTGCAGCTTAATTTCCTGTCTTTTCCAGAATCCTAACAGCTAACATTTGTTTCATGCCTAACCCTGACGTCTGTGTTACGCTATCTCATTCGTTAGAATAACAAGCAGATCAGGCAGTTAGGAGTTCAAACCATAGAGTCATACATAGTTGGTTTAAATCCAGTTCTAGTATGAGCTCTGTAGCCTTGGCCAGATTACCTGATTACTCTAAGCCTCAGTTTCCTCCTCTATAAAGTGAGAGTAATCATGTAATCTAATTTATAAGGGCATTGATAGGATTAAATGAGGTAATTCAAAGTGCTTAGTGATCGTAGATGCTCAGTAAGTGCATTGTTCTAGATCTCTAAAAGAAAATAAGATTCCAGAAGACGGGCTTATTCAAAATTGCAAGACAGAGAGAGCTAAAATGTGAACTCTGGCCTTGTCCCCAGTAGGAAAAACCCAAGGAACCTTATCCTGAGAAGCCCATTGCCAGCCCTACCGAACAAGGCTGTGGTTCCAGCTCTACCATGTCATCAGGTGCAAGGGGAGCAGAGGTGTCCTAAGTGTGTGACTTGTGGAATGAGGTAGTTAAGTGTTCACATTCAAGGGCTGCCACTGATGAGATCCGGATAATGGTTCAGGACCCCTGGGAGAACTCTGTGACATGCTGTGTGTAAAATAATGAGTGGATGTTGGTTCTCACTGTGAGGTTATGTGAGCTCAGGAGGCGCCTCTCTGATCTGCTTGGACAGAAGAAGGTCTGGAATGGCCCCAGTCCACACCCAGTAGGGTGGAGATTAAGATTTAGACTTTCTTCCTTCTACTCAGATGTAAAGAAACTACACTTGATCTTAGCCAAAAGGCCGAGAAGCGATAGATGTAAAGAAACTGAAAGGCTTTCTCATTCCCATTATTTTTTAACAACCTTGTTTATAAACTTTATCTGCATAATCCAAAATAAAATATTTAAGCACTTTTTAATAGACTCTTAGAAGTAACATTTTGGCAAGCTCCTCCCAGCATGTTCACTGCATCTTGGGTTTGTAGTTACAGTAAATCAATATGTACTTTTAGATACAATTTGAAGTTTACACTTCAATATTAGATGCATAAAAGAACATCCAGAGAATGGAATACTCAAACAATGCCCCTCCAACATTTGATATTAACTGCCATTGATTGGGAATAATTTAGGTGTTATAAAAACAAAAGCTTAACTTCTGGGAGCTTGGGGAACATGGAGAGCACGGGGCAGAACAGGAGGGACGCCCTGGGGAGGAGGGTTTGTCTCACCAATGGTTTAGAAGGAGGAGCTATGAGCTGACGTTGAGGGTGGAGTCTGCACAGGAAAAGACGCTCAGAACTGTGGTGTTTGGATGGAGAAGTGTGTGCGGCTCTTGGTTTAAGGAACAGAATGGGTGCAAGGGTTTGAGGACACATGTAACTTATAATTTTGTAAATTAATTCTTTTTTCTGAACGCTTGGCAATAATCATATTCCCCTGCCTTTTGCCTGGTGCTCATATAAATTATGGCCATCTCATGTCCCAGCTCACGTGCTCTTGGAGTGGGTGTAACATGTTCCCATCACCATGGAGGTTTTTGGTTCCCCTTCTTGAATTAAAGAATGCAGAAGAAGGGTGATTGCTAGGAAAAGAACCCTTTAGACTTCTTGGGAAAACTTCACCCACCCCCCTATATATGAGTTTGTGCCCCTCTTTTTTTATCATCACATTTTTCTCTTTTTTTTGAGACAGGGTCTCGCTTTGTAGTTCAGGCTGGCCCTGAGCTCACCATAGAGCCCAGGCAAGCCTCAAACTCAGCAATCCTCCTGTCTCTGCCTCCCGAGTGCTGGGATTCCAGGCGTGAACCACCACGCCCGGCACTGTGGTATGTGGTATTGATGGCTGGTGGGCGTGAGTCACCATGCCCAGCATTGTATGTGGTTAGTGGGATCGAACTCAGGACCTTGTGCTTGCGAGGCAGGTGCTGGTACCACTGAGCTAAATCTCTGGCCCACCATCACAAGTTTTGTAGGGTGGGTAGAAGAATGGGAAAAATGAGAATTAAGTCATGTCATATATTGGTACAAATTCTCAATGTTGATTGTGTTCGTGATCTGTATATAAAATGTACCTATTTCACAATAAAAAAGTGAAAAAAACATCTGTAGGCAGAGAATTTTGATTACTTAATTAAGCTCGAAATAAACTGGAAAACCATTAGCTGAAATGATAACAACATACCATGTGTCAGTCTGTGTCCTCTTTGTATATATAGTTGGTTGCACATTACCTCATGGCTACAACATATCAAATTCACCTGCAGACATCACATGTGAGTTTTAGGTAGGAGGAAGGAAGAACATAATCTAAAATGTATATGCCAATTATTATATAAAAAAAGAACATTCTAGCGGTGACTGCCACTGCCTTAGGGAACTTTCCTAGAAGCTCTCCCTAAATAATTTACAGCACATAGATAAGTCATGCTTCTTGCCCTCAGTTGCAAGATTTATACCCAAACCAAATTAAGGATTTGCTGGTACAAGTAAAATAAATGTAGTATCTATCCCATGGAATTTGGAAGTTCTGATAAGTGGTTCCTAGGGCTGACTTGAGAAAGACTGTGTGTTATGTGGGAAAAGCACGGATAACCATGTGGCCAAGTCCTCATCCACCCAGATGGAGGGACCCAGGGAATATGATCTCCTTGATGTCAGGAGAGACAAACAGAACTCCTGCAATAGCAGGTGTATGGACTTTGTGGGCACTGACCCTACTGGGGCCCTTCTCCTGAAGCTGTCAAGGTACACTGGGGGCCTGAAGAACAGGCTTATGAAAGAGGGGGTCTACTTAGCTGGCGAGGATCTCTCCTTGGTCACATGTTGTGGGGACCATGTCTGACAGTATAAAAGACCAATTGGCACCAGGTTTAAGGTCCTTAATGAGATAATGTGACAATGGGAGAAACCAACATTGTGAAGATGAATGACAAGGAGACCAAAAGAAGGACAACAGACCCATCAGAGAACCCCATCATGCATCTGGGCATATGAGAAGCATGTGCTAAGGGCCAAGGCCGGCAGGTCCTTTAGTTAAGGGAAAGCTGGCTACAACAACACATTTCCACATCAGAAATCTTCATGGGGTGGCAGAGCAGAGGCTTCATTCTCCCTCTTCTGAAGCTTACACTAGGTTCTGACTTGGGGCAGTTCTCCCAGCAGTGATTGGGTCTCTTCCATCCTTAGGATTTCTTTCTTTCTTTTTTTTAATTGAATTCTTTATTGGTACATTTTATATACAGCTCACAATCACACTCAACATTGGGAAATTTGTACCAGTATATATATGACACATTTTTACCATATCTCTACCCACCCTACAACCCACCCATATGAATATGCTTTCTTTTAAAATCATATTTATTCTTTCCCCTCATTACTTTCCTCTACCATTTTCCCTTTGAATATTTCCTATTTCACAAAATTTATCAAACATTCTAGACCTCATCTACATCTACAGGTTCTTACATCAGAGAAAAGAAATGGTATTTACATATCTGTGACCTATTTATTTCACTTCTTAGTGTATCCTCAAGGGGTGTCCATTTGCACATAAATGACTCAAACTTGTCATTCTTTGTGGCAGAGTAACACTTCATTTTATTAAAAAGAACACATCTTCTTTATCCGGTCTCCAGTTGATGGGCATTTATGTTGTTTCCAAGATTTAGCTATTACAAACTAGCCGCTATGAACATGGGTGCACATATGTCTCTATAATACGATTCTTATAATTCTTTTGAGTATATTCCTAGCAGAGGAATAGCAAGATCAAATGGGACCTCTAGTCCTAGTTTTCTGAGGAATTTCCACAATGGTTGCACAAGTTTACATTCCTACCAACAGTGGAGAAGGCTATTATCTTTAATATTTCTATTAGGCTGCTTGAAGCTAGCAGAGTGGGAAAGAGCAGGGATGAACCTTTGTGTGTTGTTGCTGGCCACTGTGGAGCACTGACTAGAAATGATTCACAATGCTACATCCGGATGCAGGGGAGGCTGGGAAATGTGAGCCAGCTGTGTACTAGAGGAAACAGAGAAAATGAGTCCAATGAATACCCAGGCTGTGCTTGCCATGGAGAAGTCAACAAAAGCCAAGTCAAAGATGGAGTCTTCAATGATAAAATCTTAGAGCCAGGATGGAGTTTTAGTCATTTAGTTTATTCCCTTTATTCTGAGTGTAGTTACATTTCAAATCAATCACACATGCTTGGCAGACAGTGGGGGTAAGCTCTGTGGGAGAACAAAGAATGAAGAGTCGGGTCCTGTCTTTCTCCACCCTTCTGCTCCTCTGCCCCTGGCTACCTGTGTCTCTGAGGACTTAGTGTCAGGTTGGGGGCAGGAGGAGGGAAAGGAGTGTGTGCGAATTCTTAAAGTGTGATACCTGTGCCAGCAACCGAGGCTCCCTTGATAAATTTTTAAGAACTGAGAATTCCCAGGACCTGCCTGGGCAAGTGAGAGAAGATCCAGCGTAGTGTCAGATAATCTGTGTTTTAGCAAGCTTCAGACTATTTTGCCTTAGATTTCTTATGAAAAGATATTTGGGGTTATGAGATGTCCCAGACATTTTTGTTGTTGTTGTTGTTGATTTTTCTTTGAGACAAGGTCTTGCTTTGTAGTTCAGGCTGGCCCTGAACTCACTATGTAGCCCAGGCTAGCCTTGAACTCACAGCAATCTTCCTGCCTCTGCCTCCCTAGTGCTGGGATTATGGGTGTGAGCCACCATGCCTGGCATTGTGGTATGTGGTACCAGGGATTGAACTCAGGACTTTGTGCTTTCCAGACAGATGCCAGAACCACTGAGCTAAATCCCCAGCCCAAGACCAGAAAGATTTTACATGCTTGCCCCATATTTATTCCAATGCTGTATGATCAACTAACAATGTGGGTTAAGCTAGTTTAGGCTGTTTTTTTTTTACAGTGTGTGATTTATGCACCCACAAGATCATGAAACATGCCGGCATTTCTTATCCCCTCTCCAGAGTTTAAGTAACAAACTTTTTTTTTCCTATAGCAGAGCTATGATCTGGGGATATATATGCACATGTTCATATTTCAGGGAGAAGGAGCCTCAGCTTTCAGATGTCCAAGGGAACCATTACTCCACAGAAGTTGAGAACTAGAGACCAAACCCAGATCTCTTATGTTATCAAAGTAGCCACAAACAGGGTTTCAAAGAATCAGTAGTAGCAGAGCTGGAATTTAGAAGTAAGGTTGTCAGGTTTCCCGGAACCTTCAGACACTTCCCCTAGTCCTCCATCACTGTTAATAGCCCTCCTGGAACTAAACACCCTTCATAGCACCACTCTTTGATACTTGCTGAGATGGAAAATTTGTGTGTGGTGTGTGGGGGGGTATGCAGTGAAATCCAATGGAATGGGCTTTCTGGTGTCGCACAGGGACCAAGAGGTGCTAGATGGTTGTTTCCCTTTTATCACTGATACTGACTGCAGTGAGGAATCTTTTAGCTTTTCTCAAATCATTTTAGGTTCCAAATGAGATAGCAAGTGCATAACACTGTTAAGGACCAACTGTGCAATTAAGCATTGGTCTTCAGATCTCAAAGTTTTATGATGCCCCAAACAAGCTAACAACAATGCTTCAAACAATTGCTGAAAATATTATCCAATAAATTTATATATGTTTTTCAGTACTGGTAGAGAGTTTTTAGTATTGGGTAGAGAAATGGGAATCTCATACTTAGATTTCAGATAGCAAAAAGGTCATGAGTTTATACAAGTAGAAATGAAATTTTATCCTTCAAGTTTTTATTTTGACAATGTTAGGAAGCAGCCAATCATGACTCAAGCAATTTGGTGGTAATTATCCTTCATCTGCTAATTTCTGGGCTGGAAAATATGATTAAAATGTATTTCCACTAGCTTTTGATTAGGCATAATGGCAAAGTAATCATCATAAAGCTAAAAATTAGAGCAGAGCCAACATTTGGAGAGTTATTGTTTGAGTAGCCAGGAAGATCTAAAAGCCAAAACCAAAAACTAACTAGAAAATTATCTTCCTACCCACACTGTTTTTGGTTTGCATTTCAATATTAAGTAAAGCAATCTAAAACCAGTTAATCGCATCGGTTTGAAGTCAACTTCAATAACTCACACCTCTATAATAAACTGCAATACTGAAAGCTTTTTAAAACAATCAATAAACAAACAACTATTATATTAGGGAAAACTGCACTGTATTTAACAGCACATCAATAAATTCTTTTTTTTTTTTTTTTTTTTTGAGACAGGGTCTCACTCTGTAGTTCAGGCTAGCTCTGAGCTCACTATGTAGCCCAGGCAAGCCTCGAACTCAGCAATCCTCCTGTCTCTGCCTCCCAAGTGCTGGGATTCCAGGCGTGAGCCACCACGCCCGGCATCACATCAATAAATTCTAAACAAGCCCTGTCCTTTGGTTAGTTCAAGACCCTTGACTACACCTATATGCATTTTGATTCCATATAGGGATGGTACCTGAGGCCCAGAGATACCGCAGCTGGACAGCTGATAGAAATGTCCACTGTGGAGCTCTTTGTCATTGTACAGTTCCCACAAGAAAGCAAATTTTCATGAGCTCACAAGTGGGACAGCACATAACTTCATATCTTGGCGATAATAACAAGGAGCTCTTTAGAATGCTTGATAATAGAATCACTTTCTTCTTTACATTTGTTGTCCAGAAATCTGAAGTCAGCAGAACACTGGGCGAATGGGAAGATACTCCGGAGTAAGAGCAAATGAAGTTCTTGGCTTGTCTTTCATTGTGATCCTGATTGAAGACCACTAGACAAGTCTGTTAGGACTCTAACCACAATCCATCAGCAATCACTGGAGAGCCAGTGATGAATGAAGATATATGTCTAAAAGGGAAGCGTTTGTAGATGTCCAGTGGTGGAAAAAAAATGCCACACAGAGTGATCTGGGATTTCAACATCCTCTGTTTTCTCGCTACTTTTGTCTCCCTTATTTTTTTTCTTTCTGTACTCTTAAAGTCCTCAGAATTCTCTTTCATGATTTGATTGAAGGCCCTGGATACCCCTTACTTAAATAAAGTATGATATTTTTCATGAGGTCAGATCAATACAGGCAAATTTTCTTAACACAATCATCAGTGTTTGCAACATCTTTCTTATTTTTCCTTTAAAAACATGTGCTTTTTTCTCAAAATCCACTGAACCCTATACTCCTGCCAACCATTGCTTTGGCATGGTCTGACATAAATGACCTCATATTTTAATAGGAGAAAGTTGAATATGGATTAAAAATCATCTATTACCTTCCCTATTAAAAGAACATGAAAATTCAGTAATGTCAATGACTCAATAAATATCAGTCTCTTCAGGTGGATAATATTCTATAACATTAAAGTCACCGCTTTACAGATACTCAAGTGAGATTTCTTTCTGGGAAACCCCCAATTTTTTTTTTTTTTTGAGACAGAGTCCATGTAGCCCAGGCAAACCTTGAACTCACAGCAATCCTTCTGACTCTGCCTCCTGAATGCTGGGATTACAGGCATGAGTCACTATGCCTGGCATTGTGGTGTGGTTACTGGGGATCAAATTTGGGACCTTTTGCTTGCAGGGCTGGAATTACTAAGCTAAATCCCTGGTCCAAAATCCCAAATTTTGAGTGCTTTGAGTGTTGGTCATTTTGACAGAAGAAGCATGCTCTGATATTTGAAAACCTTTTTGGGAAATAAGGAATTATCTAGATCCCCACCCCCTGGCATCATGAGGTATAAAAGGAAGAAGATGTGGATGCTCTGACTTTGTGGAGCCTGAGGATAAAGATTTTACTGGGAGATATAGATGAAGGGGAAAGAGGATGAGAATGATGGTGGTGTACTGAGTTAGCAGGTCACAGTGAAGGAGTCCTTTGCAAGAGTACTAGTGTTTTTCTTAAATTTCCTACACACAGTTGTGGTTTGTCTACTCTCTGATGTCCTACTGAAGCAAAAAACAATTGTTCTTGAGGCTCAGATGGGTGTTCAGTTTCCTCCTCATTCTAGTTTTCAGGAAGTTAAGGCATAATTCCTATACATGTCATCTCTGGAAATGGACTACTTCCTTGTCCTGTGTGGCAGTGTGCCAGATGATATCTGGTCCACCCTGCAGTGGGCTAGTAGTATCCCAGAAAATCTTACGCCCCACAGTTTCTTCCCAACTTTCTATTCTCCCAAGCCCATAGTTTAGGACAGCTCAGTGTCATTGTGTAGAATGAATTGAGGTCATTTAAGACACAGTCACAATAATGTTAAGGTGTTTAGATTATTGTTTATACGGTGAGTATTTTAGAATCACTGGAGGTTTTGAAGTGCTGAAGTATGTCCAGAGACCTCAGAACTACTTATTAAATCTTTGCTGCTGCTTCCTCTTCTTCCCCTTTCTCCTTTCTCCTCCTTCTCTCCCTCCCTCTCTCCCTCCCTCCCTCCCTCTCTCTCTCTCTCTCTCTCTCTCTCTCTCGCTCTCTCTCACTCTCTTTTTCTTTTCTTGAGACAGGGTCTCACTTTCTAGTTCAGGCTGGCCCTGAGCTCACTATGTAGCCCAGGCAAGCCTTGAATTTAGCAATCCTCCTGCCTCTGCCTACCGAGTGCTGGGATGACAGGTGTGAGCCACCACGCCCAGCCAGCACTGTGGTCTGTGGTATTGATTGCTGGTGGGAATGAGTCACCACGCCCAGCATTGTATGTGGTTACTGGGGATCAAACTCGGGGCCTGGCACTTGCGAGGCAGGCACTAGAACCACTGAGCTACATCTCTGGCCCTCTCTCTTTCTTTTTCTTCCTTCCTTCCTTGCTTCCTTCCTTCCTTCCTTCCTTCCTCTCTCTCTCTCTCTCTCTCTCTTTCTTTCTTTCTTTCTTTCTTTCTTTCTTTCTTT
>PVIC010038784.1:0-17420 GCA_004025085.1 Thryonomys swinderianus
TAGTGGTGATCGTGGGAAGCAGTAGTGAAAAGACAGTAAGAAACAGAATTTCAACATTGAGAGAAAGTTCCCAGCATTTGGAATTGTATTCAGGGCAGAATCTTGAATCTACCTTTACTGTTTCACACAAGTCCAGATAACCCTGTGCATTGTATCTGCTGCAAGCTATTACTTGTACTGAGGAATAACTGAAAAACATATGGATCATATGGGATTTCCTTTTTTTTTTTTTGCTCCAACACACACAAAAAAGGAATATACATTTCTTTTTACAAAGCCTTCTATATTTTTGTCTGCTTTGCTTAAAACAAGTAGAACAAATGAAAGTAGCTGTCAGTGAGTCAAATTTAGAGATCTTAAAATGTATTTACTTACTATATTGGTGAATGTCTGCAGAACTTACTGATTACATTCATTGTAGGGAGAGATGAAACATAGCCTAATTCTCACTTTAGGAGCTTCCCTCCCCTCCTCCATCACTCTTCCTCATCCAATAACTGCTCCTTTAACAGAAGTTGCTCTGTTTCTTATTTATATTTTATTTTGCTCTTTATTGTACTTTGGATTTCTCACATAAGAGAAGTCACATTGCATTTAGGCTTGTGTGCATGATTCATCTCACTTCAGGGCTCAAGGTGCATATATTTTCCTACAAATGAATCAAATGTACCTTCTTTATGACAGAGTAGTACTTATTGTGTTTAAATAACTCCATTTCTTTTTCTTTATTTTGCTGTTTGTGTTTTGATTTTCTCATATTGAAGAAACTATACAGTATTCAAGCTTGTGTGTTTGATTCGTTTCACTTAGGACTATGCTTTCATCATGTATTAATTTTTCTATAAATTGCTCATATTTATCTTCCTGTAGAGTAGAATAGCAGTCTTCTGTGTATAGATACAATATTTTTCTTAATTTTTCTATTGTTGAACATAGAGGTTGCTTCCAAGACTATGAATTGTGCTCCTATAAACATGAGTATGCACATAACACTGTACTATGATGTCTTTAACTCTTTTGGGAAGGGAAAGAGCTGGTAGAAAGGAATTTCAGTTTTTAATTTTTTGAGGAATCTCCATACTCATTTTCATAATGGTTGTGTTAGTTTACATTGCAATCAACAATGTATGAGGATTGCTTTCTTTGTGCAACCACAATAGCAGTTATTTGTTTCTTGAAATTTATCATTCGTAGTGGAGTAAGGTGAAATCTCAGTGATGCTTTAATTTTAATTTCTATAATGGACAGTGATGTTGAATTTTTTCATGTGCATCATTTGTGTATCTTCTTCTGAAAAATGTTTATTCATTTCAGTTGTCCATTTATTGATTGGGTCCTTTATTTTCCAGTCTCTACATTTTTATGTATTGCAGACATTATTGCACTGTCTGAGAAATAATTTTTACTGTTTTTTCTCATTCTTATTATCTCTGAACTATGTTAGTTGTTTAATTTGCTATATAGAAGTTTTCTAATTTGATATAATTCCATTTGCTTATTCTTGATATTATTTCTTTACACTTGGGTTTCTTTTATTTATTTTATTTTATTTTTTTGAGACAGGGTCTCTCTTTGTAGTTGAGGCTGGCCTCAAGCTCACCATGTAGTCCAAGCCAGCCTCAAACTCATGGCAATCCTCCTGCCTCTGCCACCACACCTGGCTGCAGCTGGGTTTCCGATTAGAAATTCCGTGCCTATGTCTACCTGTCCCAGAGTTTTAGCCATTTTAACTTGTAGCAGATTAAGGGTTTATGTTTCAACATGTAGACATTTGATCCATTTTCTGTTTTACTTCAGTACATGGTGAGAGATTGGGGTGTAGCTTCAATCTTCTGCACATGGATATGCATCTTTCTCAGCATGAATGACAGAAGAGTCTTTCTTCCTAAAGCTTATATTTTTGGCTCCTTTGCCAAAGACCAGGCAGCTGAATCTCTGTGGGTTTCTTTTCAGCTTCTCAATTCTGTTTTACTCACCATATGTCTTTTTGTGCATCACTACCATGATGTTTCTTTCACTGTACCATTGTAATATAATGTGAAATGTGAAATGTGAAATGGTGCAGTCTTGAGCATTGATTTCATTGTGGATGATTGCTTTTGCTATTCTGTTTTTTTTCTTTCTTGATCCATATAAAGTTTAGGATTTGTTCTGGTTTTGTGAGGAATACTATATTTATTGGAATTGTATTATATCTATATATTAGTTTGGGGAATATGGTAATTTCAACCACATTGTGTTTCCCTCTCCAGGAACAGGGAGTAACATTCCATGCCCTAGTGTCATGTTCAATTTCCTTCTCAGAGTACTGTAGTCTCTTTGTCGAAATTTCTCACTTCCTTGGTTAGATTATTTCCAAAACATTTAACATTTTACAATTTTAAGAATAGTAATGGCTTCCTAATTTCTCCCTTGTTGTGTTCATTACTGGTTTATGAAAACACTATTAATTTTTGTAGATTTAAATGGTAATTCTAGACGTCTTTTCATCAATTTTATGGGTCTTCCATATAAATAACTGTATTAACTGCAAATAATGACAGTCTGATTTCTTTCCATCCTAGATATAATCCTTTCATTTATTTATATTGCCTGATTAGTTTACTACTATTTTGAGTACTATATTGAGCAGAAGTGGTAAGAGTGGAATCCTTGTCTGTTTATGCCTTTAAAAGGAAATCTACTTTTCCATATATTATATGATGTTGGTTTGTCATAAATGGTTTTCCCAAGCTTAGATGTGTAAATACTGTATCTTTTCTCTGGTGTGAGAAATTGAAGATAAAAACGTTCTAAAATGTGTGATAGATATTGTAAAATAGAAAATATTCAAAGGGAAAAGTACAGTAGAGATAAATAAAGAAGGGAAAGAAGAAAATTGATGGTTTTTAAAAAGCTTATGTGTAGGGGGCAGGGGTTGTATGGTGGACAGGGGAATGGGAAACATGAGAATTAAGTCACGTCATGTACTGGTATTCTGCTCTGGCAGAATTTTTTGTTAAAAACATGTTCCTGGGATGAAGGATTCTCATAAACCAAGACTTCTTTCTCTATATTTTTTTCTTTTCTGTGTGAATGGTTGAGGTCAATGGAACAGGAAGTACTTCTTGTTATATGAAGATATTTTTAATTAGAATTTGTTTTTCAGAGATGTGTGTGCCTTTGTCTAGGAATAGTATTCACCTCCATATGCTTTTCGATATAATTAGGGTGGGCTCTGTAATTATGTTGTAAGGATAGAATTTTCACTGGTTATAAAAATGTCAACAGAACTGACCATACAGCAACTATGAACATTAAAATTGTTTTTTTAATAATTTCTCTGTTCTGTCAATATCCCCCTGCAGGGTATCTTGCGTTGGGATGTTTGAGTATGTGGACTTTGAGAGAAAAAATAAAAGGAAAGGTATCTGTCAAAATGAAGAGAGATAGCTAAGACATATGCCAATCAGTGAAAAAAAAAGAGAGAGAGAGAGAGAGAGAGGGAATGTCTGAGCGTGTTGAAGTTAGTTTGTTACTAAAGTAAAGAGTTATTTTGTGAAATTTGCTATGGCTTGTGCCTCAATGTCCCCCCAAAGCCTCATCCATCGATGGATCTAAGCTATGTGATGCTGAGATCATGGACTCCATGTTGGGAATGATTCACAGTGTGCTTGTAGGATTAAGAGTCTGAGTGCTTGGGTAGCCTGGACAAAATACAAAGACACTACTTGTCATCTCCTGCTTTCAGCTTTGCTTCTTTACTACTTTATGGACTTCCACTTGCTGTTAACTGTTTCCTGTCTGCTATGCCACTCTGCCTTGGAGCCAGCCAAGACAAAACTTTCCTCCTTTAATTTGGGGTATTTTGTCTCAGTGAAGAGAAGAAGTTACTAAGACTGGAGGGAGAAGATTTGTGTACTTAAGAGGATGTATGCAGATGGGTGACCACATAGGTAGAGATTGCAGGAAACAGATTCCTGGTGCTTGTTGGTTTGCTTGTTCAGTTTGGCTAAGCCTGACTTTGTTATGGATTACCTTGATATGCCCTTACATGGTACCGCTTTATTTATAGAACTGATTAATTCTTATTGTTTAATGCACTTACACTGTGTTATGTTATTTTATGGCATTAGATAGTTGGAGAGGAGGAGGGGGAGATAAGAACGCTAGATAGAACTAAAAATGGGGAGAGTTCAAGGATGGGGAAGGAAAATTTAAAAAGTAAGCAGATCAAATGGGAACTCCTTTCACCTCAAAGTGTTGTAATCATCCATTACTAATAAAGAATAACCAAAGGAAAGAGTAAAAGAAACAAGTGCCGGGTGTGGTGGCTTACGCCTGTAATCCCAGCACTCGGGGCAGAGGCAGGAGGATTGCTGAGTTCCAGGCTTACCTGGGCTACATAGTGAGCTTAGGGCCAACCAACTACAAAGCAAGACCCTGTCTCAAAAAAAAAAAAAGTGTAAAAGAAACAAAACCTGGTGTTAAGGTCTGGTTTTGACTAATCATGCAGATTTTTTTTTTTTTTTTGCATTCAGCACTATTGCCTATCCGGAGCCTTGAGGACCCGGGTTCCCTCCTAACCGACGTTCTGGATTTGAGTTTCAGGGGTGCCCTCCTACAGGCCTCCTCGGATCCAGTTACCAGGATTAAGTTGAAGGGTAATATTGTAGTAGGGGGCCGCTGTCCCTGGTTCTGATCGACTTTGTCTGTCTCAGCTCTCCCCACAGAAACCTAAAGAGGGCGCTCGTTCTCTCTCCTGGCTCCCACCTAGTCGTAGTCTCCATGTTTTCTGCCTTTGCACCAGAATTGGCTTTCACCTCCGTCTGCTCTCGGAGGCGTTGCTGGGTGTCACCTCCCCCATGGGAAGCCTCTGTCAATCAAGTGTGGGGTGCTGCATGTTTTTATGTACCTCGACGGTTTATTGTATTGTCTGTCTCGGATCCTCTCTCCTCCCTTGAGTGCCGCAGACCACGAGCTCCGGGGATGGGGGCAATAGTGGGTGGCACTTGAATTTTACCCCCTTGTGCTGTAGGTCTCTTTGTGGCTCTGGGGCGGTGTTGTCTAACTTCTCCTTGCCCAGGAGGGAGAGCGAGCTGACTGGGGATTGAAGTCCCTGAGAGCCGACTGGCTCTCTCACTCTCAGGCCAGCCCTTTCCCGTGATGGCTTTACCTTCCCACCACCCTGCCCCCAACTGACGGCTTTTCTTCAACACCAAGTTGGAGGTGCTCGCCACTCACCACCACCTGCACCCTCAGTTCATCCACTGAGATCGTTTACCTTTATGTGGTTCTTTGATGTTTGGCAGGTGAGTTCCACAGTGTGAAATGGGTAGCACTAAAAACCATAACTTGTGTAAAGGGAATTAACAAAAAATATGATGGAGCACAATTTATACATACTGTAATGTCTTAACGGGATTTATACTGGACTACCATAATATTGAAGTAGATATGAATGTAAAAATATTTTTTTTTTGAGACAGGGTCTCGCTTTGTAGTTCAGGCTGGCCCTGAGCTCACTATGTAGTCCAGGCAAGCCTCGAACTCAGCAATCCTCCTGTCTCTGCCTCCCGAGTGCTGGGATTACAATGTAAAAATATTTTGTTAAACCTGAGATGCCTACTGTGGTGGTGGAAGATCTGTAGTGTCCACTGATGACAGTGTCCGGGGTGCAGCTCAGACCCCTGGGACACGGAAACTTCTTAGGAGCGCAATGTGCACACAGCCCGCCAACAAGTTCCTTATTATCTTAACCATTGTCATTTTTTAAAATCTGTATAGGATGTTAACTTTTCTCCCATGGTATTTAAAAAAATTCATCGTAGTATTTAAAAACTTCGTAGTACTTAAAAATTCATATTATTTAAAAATTAATTGTCCCATAATGATCACTGGAGCATTGTATAACATTTGCACAGCTTATAAGTATGAGGCTTCAAGAATTTTCACTGAGCATTGAGGGTGCAGCTCAGTGGAGAGGACACAGTTCCCAGCACCCAGAGCACAGGTACGATTTTCATTCTGTAAAGACATGCATAAACATTCAAAGAGCTAAGAAATGAAACCACTGACAAAGCCCTAGAAGACTTTCTTTGTGTCCCCTTCTGGGCTTCAATCCATTATTCGGCTTTTATACTCTATATAACTATTTTTGAACTTCATACACAAGGACTATTAAAGTATATACTCTGTTCTGACTTCTTTTGCTTACAATTGTGGTTACAAGGCAATGTGGTATATAAGCTATGTTGTTTATCGTGATTCTTAAAAATTGAATTCTTTATTGGTACATTTTATATACAGCTCACAATCACTCAACATTGGAGAATTTGTACCAGTATATGACACAAGTTAATTCTCATTTTTTACCCATATCTCTACCACTCACAACCTGCCACCCCTTATATACATGCTATTTCTTTTTCTTTCCAAATCATATTTATTCTTTCCCCTCATTACACCCCCCACCACATTCCCTGTGAATATTTCCTATTTCAAAAAATCTGGCATACATTCTAGAACTCATTTACATCTATAGTTTCTCATACCAAAGATATGCCATTTACATATCTGTGATCAATTTATTTCACTTATTAGTGTGCCCTCAAGGTGTGTCCATTTGCACATAAGTGACTCAAACTTGTCGTTCTTTATGGCAGAGTAATATTCCATTTTATTTTTAAAAAGCCACATCTTTATCCAGTCTCCGTATCATGATTTTTTAAAAAATTTTGACTTGCAGAAGAAATGCCTGCTTAGCAAATTGGTAAAGCTAACTGCAAATGATTAGCACATAAGTCACAATCAGAGAAAGGTTTGCATGACACCACACTGCAGAGTGGTAGGCTGGACGGAGTATAACAGAGAAGAAGGCACTCTTTGTCTTTCTTTGGAGGAACTCAGGTCATCGCCATCGCCTTTGGACTTTGGTCTCCAGTTCCTTCAGGATTCACATGGATCCACAGCTTTCCAATGCAGATTCTTTGACTCTCTGATACAAATGTTCACTGACTCTGCAGTGATCTTCCAGACCTTCACATTTTGATGGCTACTGGATCTTCCAGTGCCTATACCTATAAGCCTATCTCATTAGTCCTTTTCATAATTACATATATGTCTTACATTCAACCTGTCTTCTAGAGAATTCTAATACATTTATTGTCATTATAGTGTGACTCTTTTGTATAAAAATATCATTATTAACTTATTTATGCATTTTCCTGCTATTAAAATTTTAATCCATATACCAGTATGAATCTTTTGAATACATATCCAAGACAACTCAGTTAAAAGAGAGATATATTTAGGAATAGGTATACGTATGTTTAGATTCAGAAAATGACTAATGAGTATTAACATGTTTTTCATGCTACCAACACTTTGATATTTTTGAGGAGATGTATTTTTGGCGTATGTTATTGTTTTATATATTAGTTTGCTTGACATGTATTTACAAATTTCTGGAGGATCCAATGTTAGATATATAATGACATATCTTCTCATGTATGTTTTATTCTTTTAATTTTTAAATGAAATCTATTGACAACGGATTTTTGTTTTAATGCAGTTTGATTTAGAGTTTTCTACTTGTGGTTAGCAATGTTTGTATCTTGTTAATTAAATCCCTGAGTGCTAACCTCACTCAAGACTTGTGTACTTGTGAGCATCACTACTTAAAACACTCCATGTGCCACAGGGAGCCACCTCCCAGGAAACTGCTCCACCTTCTTTTCCTTCTAGCATGTAGTAGCATATGGAGAAACTGCCCAAAATTATAAATGTAATACCTTTATTTATACTATCCCTTACTTTTGGCTGCTGTTTGAAAGCTTGATGATTATAGGTAAGATTGATAAGAGTGGGAAGAATGGAGGCAAGGTGAATAGAATGAAAGTTTGACTTTATTGTTTGCTTCCAAAATACACTTAGCCATGAGTACTATTCAGTTACTTGGGAAAAACTCAAAATTTGCCTGTCAAATTAGAAAAAGAAATGCTATCATGGACCCACAAACTTTCTCAGTTATACTGAAAGTAGATCTTGACGTGCTGTTAAATGAAGACATGATTGGAATAGTAGTATCCCCCCAAATATGTATCATTAAACTAAACCACCAGTGCATTATCGGTTGAGGCTTAGAAAGTGTAAGTCATGAGGATTCTCCTAAATGCAATTATGATCCACACAAATGGGGGAAAAGAGTGTTTTGTGGGTTAGTCTCCCCTTCAGTCTTGTTAAGATTCAGGTTCACACTGTTTTGCCCTTTCAGCATTTGAGGACACAACACTCGGCAGCTCGAAAGGACACAACAACAGGACACAATGTGGAAGCAGAGAGCACCTTTCATAGACTCTGATTCTACTTAGAACTTGATCTTGAATTCTCAGTCTCCACAACTGTGAAAAATAGATTTAGTTCCTTATAAATTAATAAGTACCTGATATTTTTCTGTTGCAACACAAAGTAAACTAAGACATATATCTAGATAAATGTATTTAGAGCATGCTTTCTTTTTGCTGTAAATTTCTTAGAGATACTAAAATTATATATTGGCATTAGTTTCCATTGTATAGTATTTTAATCATGTCATAGGTACAGTGTTTATTGCACGTTTGCTTTTGAAACAGCCTATAATCATTTTAGTGAGAATTATGTCCCCTTTTCCCTCATATCTAAGAATCTTTGTATAAAATATATAAAGTCAGCAACACCTTGTATACATAGAGACGTGAGTGTATGCATGCATACAAGTGCTTGAGTTTATTGATCAGAGCTGATTCCCAAGAAGTGGTCTCATTAACTGTGATGTAAGCCTGACTGAACTTCAGGATGTACTATGGAGAAATATGGTTTATTTCCTTTTTGTTGTTGTTGTTCCAGGAAATGAACTCATGGCTTTGCTCTGGCAAGGCACTCGGCTGAACCACTCACCCGAATCCCTACCCCTTATGTCTGATTTCAGTCATGGCAATTTCCTATTACAGATTTTAGTACAGATTAGTGACCTGAAAATATGTAGAACTAATAAATGCGGTGACAATTTGCAATTGAAAATGCTTTTGTTGGGTAAAGCGCACTGATGTCAACAAGAAAATATACACATTAGAGGCAGTGTTTGTTAAACAAAAGTGTTTATATTTCCATGTTTTCATTTTGTTAATAGGCTAAGTAAACTATTAAATTCAGAAGTTTTTCTCTCTTTTTTAATATGCAGGAAAATAAAGATCATAATAATTATTTTTATTTTTGCTCGTTCCCATAAGACTGATTTCATTTTAAGCAATCTGGTGCAAATTTATCATAACATTGTTCTGGTAAGATTCTAATATACATAATTACATTAAACAAAGCAAAAATCATTCTGTTATTTGTTAATATTTACCTTTCATTTTCTAGTACTTAGTACAGTGTTCAGATCATGCTTCTGAAATATTTGATAACAAATAAGATAATATGAGAAATGCAAAATCTAAGTACTGTGCAGGAGGACTTTTTCTCTATTTTTAATATATTTCCTGTAAATATATTTATATGAATTCTATATCAAACTCAGATCTGTTTTTACTATGGGTTTGTAAGTAAACATTAGTTTCAACACAAATTTCAGGTGTTGGTATCTAAAATTAATTTAAATAAAAACATTGCATTAATTACCATCACATTTTTTCTTAACCCCTCATTACTCATTCCTCCACTAAATTTCCTTTTGAATATTTTGTTTCACAATGCCAATCATACATTCTAGAACTCATTAATATCTTCAGTTTCTCATACCAGAGAACAGATATGATATTTACAGATCTGTGACCTATTTATTTCACTTACGAGTTTGTCCTGAAGGTACATCCATTTGAGTATAAATGACTCAAACTTATCATTTTTAAGGCACAGTAATATTCCATTCATAGAAAAACCACATCTTCTTTATCCAGTCTCCAGGTGATGGGCATCTGGGTGTTTCCAAAACTGAGTTATCACAAACTGAGCTGCTATGAACATGGGGGCACATATGTCACTATGATATGATTCTTTTAATTATTTTGTGTATACTCCTAGCAGGGCAATAGCAGGGTAAAGAAAAAATGTGATGGTAATTTAAAAAGGGCAACAAAGTTTATGTGTTTATGGGATAGGGGTTTGTGGGATGGGTAAGGGAATGGAAAAAATGAGAAATCATGTCATATACTGGTACAAATAAAAAATAGTGTTAGCATAGTAAAGCAATATTCTTAAAAAACACATTGCATTAAACGTGTAAGAGGAAAATAAAAGAAAGTCAGTATCATTTACTTGAAATATGCTGTGGATGAATTCATTTCTTTCAAGTTGATATGCAAAGTAAAACATGGTGAACTGAGCTGGGGAGCCAATGCAGTGTTAACCTCAGATCTCCCACCTTTCTGTGAGACACCAAAACATGGTTCCTCATACCAAATCTACTCTCTACCCCACCGGTACCACCAGTGCTTTCAAACCACCAATTTAACATAGGAACCAGTTGATTTTTGTCATTTAGTCAATTGAATTGTGTCTACCTCAGGCCCAATTCACATAGATTCTTTATGAACATCTCCTTAGCAGATATATATATATATATATATATATATATATATATATATATATATATATATATATATATCTGCTATATATCTGTTGGGATTGCACGCGTGAGCCACTACACCCAGCACTGTGGTATGTGGTACTCACGCTGGCGGGCGTGAGTCACCATGCCTGGTATTGTTGTATGTGGTTACTGGGGATCAAACCAGGGACTTTGTGCCTGCTAGGCAGATACTGGAACCACTGAGCTAAATCTCCAGCTCTCGTTAGCAGATTTTTATCTTTTCCTGAAGACGTTATTTTCCCAGAAAATACTTTCAAGTATAGCAGAATCATTTTGCTCTATTCTCTGAACTTCGATGTTGAGTTTAAATTATACCCAGGTTGTGTGGAAGATGAATAAACAGACACAGGACACTAAGTACACAGGAGTCCATTTGTATGGTTTGGCAAGGGAAATAAAACTAAAGCACTCATTTGTTTTTATTTAACATTTATTATTTTTAAATAATCAAATAAAATGTTTCTTGATAAAAATAAACTCTGTAGTTGCTCTATGAGACTCCTAAGTTGTAAATACCGTGCTTCTTTGAGGAACTAGCTCACAGAATATTACTAAGTAAACAGACTTAGAAACAGTGACAGCAAATGATAACAACCCACATAGTTCACCAGTGGGAACTTTCCTACATGCATCTTAAATCACTGGGAAATGAGATAGGAGTATTTTTATGCCAATATGTAGCTTGCCATAGGTAGGAATATAAATAACTTAAGGGAGATTTAAATTTTAGCATGTTTATAAATCACCTTTTAAAGTATAAATTTCAGGGTCAATAGGTCTTTTGAAGAAACTCATGAATCTTAAAAATATTGTGGGGAACTCTGAAACCAGTAGTACAAAATTTTCACATTGGGAATCATTAGCTTGGTCTTTCTGCAGCACCCATAATAATTTTCATTTTGCAGTTAGTGATATATTGTTACAGCAGCTTAGGGTCATCTTGAATAATAGAACATGAGGAATGCTTGAGTCCCAAGTTTTATATTTAAAATGTCATTTAATACAAACTAATTTATATGTAACTGTATAACCTATTTTATACATTTAATATATTAAAATTGGGTGATTAAGAGCATAAGAAGATAAAGTAACATTACAGTTGAATGTATAAATTTTAGTATCATCAAAAATTGAGTTCTCGCTGGGCGTGGTGGCTCACACCTGTAATCCCAGCACTCAGGAGGCAGAGGCAGGAGGATTGCTGAGTTCCAGGCTTGCCTGGGCTACATAGTGAGCTCAGGTTCAGCCTGAACTACAAAGTGAGACCCTGTCTCAAAAAAAAAAATTGAGTTCTCCATCCCAGATCTACCCTATAGTTATGGCAAATGATTTAGTTTCTTTAAGCTACATTTTATTCAGATTTTATATGAGAAGTATGACAGATTGTTTCACAAGTTTCTTGTGGTGATGACATGAGATACAGCCAAAGCATATATGTATAGTGACTGGAATATCATAGTGCTCCATTCATAGTAACTGTTACTTAACCATAAAAAGCCATTTGAATACAGACTCAGCAGTGTTAACACAGATGATTTCATTGGTCAGTAGTGATCATATGTTACACTGTTTGTCTATTCCCATGTTTATGAATAAGTTCTAATCACCTCAGCTTGTAACATTATATTATAGGAATCTATATAATGCCTTAACTAAGCTTTCTCCATACTATCATTTACATAACCCATTTTACCGGATGTTTTCCTATTTCAGTAATTCACTCCTGAGAGCTGAAAAACTTTATAATCTTCAATGATTTCTCTTGTTTCTGAAGTACTTTTTTCAAATCAGGATATTGAGTTCCAATTTGCATAAAGTAAAATTGTAGCTTAGAAGAGTTGACAGTTGTAAGATAACCACCATTATTCTTCAGCCTCCTTGACATGGAAAAAAATTTAAAATGAAAAAAAAAAGGCTAAAAATTCCGATTCTATGGTTACAGGACTTTCAAGTGAATTTACTCAGGGCCACTTACTTTGGGTGTTTAATTCACTTCAACCATTTAGAAGACAAATTACATTAATGTCAAATCCTTTAGCTCTAAGTTATACTGGACTGAACCGAGAAACATAATGAATACATGAGCATGTGAAAATTTGAAGATTTATATCAAACATTTTAAACAGATTTTATTTTTAATATGAGGATAATTCCAAGGAGGTGGCACATGGAGCTTGCCAGACCCTCTCCAAGCAAAACAATCTTAACTGATGGAAACAGAATGAGAAATAACAAGCCTTTAAGTTAAGGCAAATGAAGACACATTGATTTAAAGAATCCTACTAAGAGAAGGCGAAGGCAGTGACAGTCTGTGACATTCGAACAAATACCTGTTCACCTTCAGGGTGAGTTGAAAACAACTCGCTCCAGCCCCGCGTCCCAGTGTGTGGCTGTGTTAATCACCGGTACCCTTCACTTCACTTCACTTCACTTCCTGAGAATGTCATGCAGGCTTCAACTTAGCATCTGCCACTGAGGTTCTGGCTTGTTTTCACTCAGCAGCCCCTGTTCACAGGGTGTGTGCTGTAGCCTGAGTGTGAGAATCCTGATGCTCGATGAGTTTCATTATGCCTTGCTTGGAGGTTCCATGCTGTTTTGCTTTTCTTCCAGTCTTTATCTCTACATTGTATATACACATCATGATCACACTCAACACTGAGAATTTGTACCAGTATCTGACACGATTTAGTTCTCATTAATTCCATGCTGTTTTACTCAGCTTTCAGAACTGTAAAAAATATCAGAGACAATCAGCTTTCTGAAAGAAAAGGTTTATCTCCCATTTACAGTTGTGGAGATTTTAGTTCTGACCAGTTAGTCCTGTTGATTTGGATGGTGGCAGCTTTGTAGGTGGACCTCAGGGAAAAAGTCCATTGACGTCATGGTCAGGGAAAAAAAAGGAAGAATCAGGATTCCATGATTTCTGTCAAGGACACAGACCAGTGACCTGACTCCCACTAGGGTTTACCTCTTAAGATGTTCACCTCCTCTCAGAAGTGTAACTTTGGGGACTGAGCCTCTAATACATGGGCTTTTGCAGGACATCAACATCATACCACAGGACGTGGTCAAAGAGACAAGCTGAGGAGACCAGGGTCTACTCTACCCCATTTGAGCACCTCTTTCCTGAGGTGCAGCAATTCCTAGGGCTGTATCCCAGTGTCCCACACTTGCAGGGAGAGCACTGGACAGAAAGAGCTGCCACCGATTAACCAGCCATAGGACTAGAAGGGACTGAATGAGTTAATTTCATCTGTAGTACAGCACAGGATACTCAAAACTGAGGGCTTTCTCAGAAACCATTGAGATTTTGTGGGAAAACAATTCAGAAGGGGCTAGTTGCTCCATGAGAACAATCTAATAAGTAATACACCTTCTAGAATATTCCTAAGGAGAATATGAAAAATTAATCCAAGAAGGGGACTCTCTTGGAGCAGGAACAAATCATAAAAGCTGACCTCATGCTCAATTCTTTTAAAAGGTCTAAATTTAAAAGGAAGGGATTATGAAAGAATTTATGTTCAAGGACATGCATGAACTAAAAGAATACAGTGATCTCTTGGCAATTAGTAGAGGTTATCAGATAGGTTGATTTTAATTAGTTGTACCACCAGAAGTGTATATAAAAAAAGAGAGAGAAAGGGGAAAAAGTTGAGTGTAGCACTGCAAAACCCACAGTTATGCAAGGGTCACATAGGCATTTCCACGGAGCAGTACTTTAGGGGAGTCACTACACAGGTAAGCTGCACTGAAATACCCAATCAGTTTAAATAAGTACGTGAATATACAAGTATATTGCTTAGAGATATGGGAATTTATCAGATAGGCTTGCAATCAGAGGCAAGAAGCTCTGCAGTGGTTATCTGCATGCTGGAGAGTTGGAGTCTGGCGGCTGTTCAGTACAAAAAGCTGGAAGCCACAGAGCAGTATGAAACCCAAGGTACAGCACCAATATGAAACCAAAGGCTTTGCCATTGCGGTGAACTTTTCAGAGCTTTCAATATAACAAATAGCCTGCTGTGGCAAGTATGCCATACGTTCGCCAACCTTGACCTAGAAGTTCCCTAGAGTCACTAGTATGAACATATGTTGAAAGGCTGAAGAAAATGGAGGCTCAAGTCTACAGGCAGCAGCAGCAAAAGTCATACCTTCTCAACCAGAATGGAACTCTTCAAACATTTGTTGACTTCCTCTTTCTTATCTCTTCTCCCTAGGCTGTAAACCTATTGGATGAGATCACCCACAGTCAGGGAGCTCTTTACCTCTCAGTTTGCTGGCCTACATGCCAATCATCTGTGGAAATACCCACAGACAATCCCACAGTGTGCCCTTTATTATTATGCTAGTCATATTTTCCTTCAAGCAAATATATCACAATTAATGGTCACATCATAACAATAAAATAAGCGTTGAAGAGGGAGGACATCAGTATCCAGAGTTGCTACAATATATTATCTAAATTGTCCATTTAGACATTGTATTTAATATAAAGAAATAGGAAAATGAACACATACCTAACAAAAATGTACATAACTGAAAGTCCATTTCTCTGGCTCAAATGACAAATTTACAGACATAAAATTCATGTTGATAGAAATAAACACTATCTATATTTGCTTTATTTTACTGAAGTAGATACAGCTCTGTTTAGAAAACATACTGTTTAGACATATTCAGACATATTGTGGATTATTGATCTCTGAAATTGTGTTGAATTATATACACAATGTTAGATAGGTTCATACTGCACTTTACTACCATATTAATTAGGTGGGGAAATTCCTGCTGAGCACCTTATTATAGGAAAAATAGATGGTTTCTATTAACTGGTGATTAACCTGGCTACAGTATGAAGGTCAAAATTATTGTGTGGCATATAACATCTCACCTGGAGGCTTCAAAGGATGAATTTATCAAAAAATGCTCTCTAGCCAGGCATGGTGGCTCATGCCTGTAATCCCAGCACTCAAGAGTCAGAGACAGGAGGATGGCTGAGTTTGAGGCTTGCCTGGGCTCCATAGTGAGCCCAGGGCCAGCCCAAACTACAAAGCAAGACCCTGTCTCAAAAAAAAAAAAAATGCTCTCTGTGCCGGGCGTGGTGGCTCACACCTGTAATCCCAGCACTTGGGAGGCAGAGACAGGAGGATTGCTGAGTTCCAGGCTTGCCTGGGCTACATAGTAAGCTCAGAGCTAGCCTGAACTACAAGTCAAGACCCTGTCTCAAAAAAAATGCTCTCTGTGCCGGGCGTGGTGGCTCACACCTGTAATCCCAGCACTCGGGAGGCAGAGACAGGAGGATTGCTGAGTTCGAGGCTTGCCTGGGCTCCATAGTGAGCTCAGGGCCAGCCTGAACTACAAGTCAAGACCCTGTCTCAAAAAAAAAATGCTCTCTGGATAAATGTAAGTAATGACAAGGAAAAATTTAATAGGGGGAATAAACAAAATTCTGAATAGAAGGGAGTTACATGTTATGGATAGTTAGAAGTAAAGGAATTTATATTGACCATTCAGTTACATTTTCTTATATAATTTTCTTTTCAACAGTAAAATGTGATTCTTCATAGCAAGTTAAGTAACTCACTATTAATATAGCATACAGATACAAAGAAGATGGGTGTAGAGTACTTAACACATTGTCAAATAAATTAGTAAAATATGCAAAGAATATATGAATAAATAAAAACAAACTTTTTAGTAAATCAGTTACTAATTTTATCAATAAAAGTTGAGATAATTAAAACTCAATTATAGAAGCAAGGAAAGGAAACAAAATGAGTTAATGCCAATATATTAAAAATAGTATTTTAAAAAAATATATACAGTACACCTTCAAGTTAAGATTGTCGTGACATATGAACGACTTGGCTTAATTAGGTTAATGGAAGATTCTTCTCCCTTCTGTTATCTATAGTGTGAACTCAGGTAAATATTGACTTATAACCAGCCTGAGTCACAACCAGTCCTCAGGAACTGACCTAGTTTGTAATTCAAAGGTCCACTGTATTCGATTATTCTTTTGAGATTTATATTGGAAAACAGAGCATTGGGGTGCTAGGACTTTACCACATGTGTTTTGGAAGAACACAGACATTCAGTCCACAGGCAGAGTGGCTGGCAGAGATTGCTGTGACAGTCTGAGTGGCATTCTATACAAAAAGTATAGATACTGAATTCTAGAGATACACATAATAACGGTTCTACTCTATGGTCCCCTAACATTACTCAGAGATGTTTAAGGAAGCCAACATTTAGAAAGTGTGTGCATATAAAGACAGGGTAAAATCAGTTCATTGTGAATTATATATAGTGTGTATAGAGTGTTAGAGTTCAATGGTGAGGGATTTATGTGGGGCTTGGTACGGCAACAAGATGAAGGTGAAATGAACTCATAAACTAAAATTCTAATAATCTTTTAAGGAGAGGAATTTCTGGCTTCTTAACATCTAGTGTTTTGGGTTTTTTTATTTTCAGAATGTAGTAACAGGAGAATAAGAAACTAAAGAATCAAGAAATGGTCAAATAGCTCATGTGGTAGAGAGTTTCCATAATAAAGTTTCACATAATAAAAATATATTTAGTAATAGTAGCTTGACTGCTGCCTAAAAGACCAAGTTCTGTGGTCCTTTGAAGATGGCCATTGTATGGAGTAAATGAAATCACACACACACACACACACACACACACACACACACGCACACACACACACACACACACTCTCTCTGAATTATCAGAATAACTGGAGGGGCCGGAGGGTTAGCTCAGTGGTTCCGGCGCCTGCCTCGCAAGCATAAGGACCTGAGTTCGATCCCCG